>CAEFZY010009226.1:0-49566 GCA_903066815.1 Brachyrhaphis roseni | reverse complement strand
TATATATATATATATCAGCATTTTTTTTTACTTTTTTTAATTGCTGGTATTAATATCTTCATTTGGATTGAGCAAATCAACTTCTATTACTTTCATTTTTATTTGTGTGTTTTGCTTGTTTGTATCCAGAAATAAGAAAGCTGTGGCGTAAAACCCAGCATTTCCACAAACTGTCTAAGCAAGGCTCTGGCATGCCAACTCCAGCAGGAAAAAGGCGCCAAGCATCTCCTTGGATTTATATTTAGCATTTGCAATGCTACTTATAAAATATTTCATAAATAATGTGAATATATTAGATGGGGGGTGAGAATTGTCGCCAGTCATTCCATATGCACTGCCATAGCAACAAGATGTTCCGCCTTTATCTGTTTAGGGCCCATGATTCTTAAACTGTTCATTGCCCACGTTTCCTTTTTTAATCAGAGTGTGTTTGGGATCCCCTGCAGCAGGGATCTAGATAAAAGGATTAACTCTGCCTCTGGTAGTTAACCACATTTAGACTGTGCCAGGCAGACCCTCAAAATGAAAATAGATGGATTTCAAATGCCTACAACAGTGTGTTTTGATGGTGTGTCATTAAATATCAGGCGATGCATGTTTATCAATAGCTGTAACTGCAGTAGTGTTTGCAAGAGAAAAACAAATGTCAACTTTACAAGGTAAATTATTGGAGTGTTTTGGATGTAAAGTTTGCATGTTGTACCTTCTAGAAATATACACTTCCTTCTTTTCAAGTCAAGACACCTGTCAGCCTCAGTGACAAGCATGTTGACTTGTCATCTTTCCTGTTTTTTTTTTCTTTTTAAACAGGAATAAAAGGAGCTAGAGTTGTCTGTTTCTACACCTCTAAAGTCATACCCTGGTTGAGGCTTAAAAAACACACTGAAAGTCATGATCAAGACTCTGGCTTGTAGAAGAAAGAAATCTTTTTACCAAAGGACATCCTCATGTATTCATTACGGGTTTTGATCCAAGAGGCCTCACTGGAATGCGGGGGGCTTTACGCTGGCCACTGCTTCTCTGCCACGCAGAGGGAAAAGAACCGCGTCCTTTGTCACTGAGATTTGCATATATTTCTCTTGGAAAGGAGTACAAGAAAAAACACTAATTCACTATTGAACGTCTCTTTTGCTAGATTAAGAGTCCAATTAGAACTCTGTAACTGCTCTAGTGGCTGTATTTTTTTTTTCTCCTTTCTTTCGCTTGTTGGAAAATACATTTCCTTGACTGGTGAGAATAAATTTAAATAAATCAATAGATAAAATGCATTTATGTGAAAAAGAACACATAAAACTATATTTTAAAATAGTGTTTTAATAAAAAAATAAAGATAAATAAAAATTAAAAATGCATAAATAAATAACAGATGAAAAATGCTTTTCTAATATTGCTTATGGTTCTTAGTTTTTAAAAGTCCCTTAACACTTTTTTAAAATCTGAGGTTGTGTCTAAAGGAACATGTGCTTTTGAATAGAAATTGATTGAGTGCAATATTTTACCTTTTACAAGCAGACTAACTTTAACAAAGTTAAAAATGTTTTATTTTCTTTTTCATTCTAACAGAAATGACAAATGAAAACCAAATGAGGATACGTTTAGGTCAGCAACTTTAAGCATGAATCATTTTTGCTCTTAAGGTTCCCTCTGTCCACAGAGCCGGTTTGCAGCCAGTTCCTCCCTCGCCGTGGCTGCTCGTTGTGCCACACAGACGCCCAAACATGAACACGAACATGTGAACAGCACTCGCAGAGGGAGTGCCCACAATGCTTATCACTCTGACCTGAATTCTGTGACGCCAGACAATTTTACAAACAGCTGGGGATCAATCAAAGCCCACTTGAAATATGCCACCTGCCACTTTTACATTAGGAAGCATGCTGTTCAAAATGGAACACTTTCGCTTGTATTTGTGATTATTTTACAGGCAAAGTTGGTCTCCTCATGGGGCCTCAAGTGCCAAATGATTTATCCCCTCTCTCCCCCACCCCTAACATTACCACCACCTCCGCCCTCCAGAGCTGGGGGGAGGGGAGGAGTAAGGTTTACTTTTAAGTTTTCTCTAAGCCTCAGGATGCAGTCGATGAGGGGAGGATAGATGCAGTGTTTGTGTTTAAGCCAAAAATCCTGTGCCCACTACAACTTATAATGTCCCCCAATCCAGAGATGCTGTTGTGTATACTTCTGTAAGTTTTCCATTGGAAGAAATTTTTGTGTGTGTGTTAGTCATTAAAGGGCTCTCCTCAGGTACATGTGACTACTGTTTCTCCTCTCCCAGCAGATGTCAGTCTTAACACTGCTGTCTGTCACTAACATGGCTCTTTTAAACTGTTGAACATCCCCAAACTATTTTGCTCTCTACAATATGTAGTGCTGTGCAATAGTATTCACACCTCGGAGCTTTCTTACATTTTGTTACATCAGCTAATGTGTATTTCTTTGGGACTTTATGTGGTCGACCAATACAAAGTACTGCATAATTGTGAAGTGAACTAAAATATTTTAAGTGAAATCTATCAAGTTGCTTTCTAATTGCCAGCCCAGGTCTCGCATTTGTGTAACCATCTTTCACTGCTGCAACAGCTACGGCATCTACCGAATTTGCACACAGATCCATATTTGGATTTAGGTACGGATTTTGACTAGGACATTCTAACAAAAAAAAAAAACAACGATTTCAATCATCCTCTGGTCTATGTGGCTACGAGTTTAGAGTTATACTAGTGAGCATATTTTTTAAGGCTTTTTAAAGGAGGGTTAGCTAATGTGTGCCAAACTTTTCAAATTCTTGTATTAAAAGAACATTTAATAACATGTAGGTACGTTGATTTCATTTCAGAATAATGCACCAATGATGTGATAGCCTACTACATAAAATATTAATTACATTTGATTGATTTTTTTTTGTTCTAATATGTACAAATACATTTCAACACAGGGTAAGTTTGAGCTGATAAGTCAATCTCAGCAAGTGGCTCTGTATCAAAATGTTTCAGTTACTCGCTTTTCTGTAGGATGTGCCCCATTTAAGAAATACAGAAAAATAAGTTCAGAGTAATAATTGTTACACAGCAAGTATTGCTCCTGGAAATCTGCTGCTTCCTCTAAATGGTCAGTCATACCGAGGTTGTTCCTAGACAGCACCAAAGATAAGTGTATTTCGTAGGCTGTAGGATGAAATAGATGGAGGTTTTTTTTAGCTGTGGTGTTGAACAGAGTTGCTTAAGCATGACTCTCATCTCTTTCTGAAAACGGTTAGTGTGGCCCTACTCCATCTGGTGTGTAAGAGTTTCAGCCCTCCAGAGTAATGTTCGACACAAGGTCAGCAGAACGCCTCAGACTTCCTGCATATGCTTTGCAAACTGTTGCTGTTAGCGCCCTTGTACATATATTCTAATCTAGATTTACGTGGATAATTAACTCTTTGTAAAATGTTAATCTTGACAGGCGAAGGAGACGGACCATTGAGTGAATAATGTAGCCTTGTTGTATGATGCATTGCTAAAACAAAACGGGCAACTTTTTAACAGCGTGCTTCAGCTGTTCTACACTGGCCTCATTGCAGATAAATTATTAAATGACCAGCTTGGCTATTAATGCTGACTTTTATGGATTGGATGCTGTTGGGGGTAATAAACCTGTTCACTTGTTCCTTTTCATTTATATGTCCACCTGTTATGTATTGCACTAAGTGTGAACCCACTGCTACACAATGGGGTTTCAACCCTTGTGAAGAAGCTCTTGGCACTGGTCCAGACTGGAAATGAGCACAGACCCATGCTTTGTCTGAAGGGGTTTTTGTGTTCTTAGCTACAGTAAAGTCACTTGATTATATTTAAAAAGGAACACAAAGAGGTGACTTGGGAAAAAAATTGCGATGATTATAGACACAAACCCAAAGTGGACCAACATTACATATATGTTTCAATGTGGATGGTTTTTTAATGCTTATACTTCATCTTAAAAAACAAACAGTAAGAATAAGAATCCTTCAGAATGAACTGAAATACACAACAGCTGGATCCTAATTGCATATTTTAAGCTTATCATGTGTTAGGATTTGCTTTCTGTCACTGAACCTGACAAGTTAATTGCAATCAGCTTCTACAGTTTGTTTCAGCAGAAACATATAGTCACATTAAAAGCCATAACAATATCAAACCAGGTAAACTAAACGCATTACCTGGTTGGCTTGTCTGCTCATCCACTGAGG
Source organism: Brachyrhaphis roseni (assembly GCA_903066815.1). Classification (NCBI taxonomy): domain Eukaryota; kingdom Metazoa; phylum Chordata; class Actinopteri; order Cyprinodontiformes; family Poeciliidae; genus Brachyrhaphis; species Brachyrhaphis roseni. The sequence goes on along the minus strand of CAEFZY010009226.1, from coordinate 45,356 downwards.
CAGACAGGCTGCTTCACAAACATTCAAGCACTTGCCAACAACAAATTAAAGGAATTAAATTATATAAATATTTGCTAGTCTAATTTGAAAAGTAAAACTTTTCTTTCAACCAGCTGACTTTAACTAGATAGTGACATGGGCAAATGAGAGCTCTGTGACACACTAGCTAGCATTAAAATATGTTTAAGCAGCTGTGTGTGATTGTGCTTTAGTGTCTGGCAATTGATAATCTCAGTCACAGCTGGATTTCCAGACCGAAGTCTGTTTCGGCCCCTGTAATGTACGTCCATCGTTGGCTCAGGTCAGAGCACATTGTGTAGCACACGGCCAAACAGAAGAAATTTAAACTCAATGCAACTCAAGAGACAAATTTAAAGGAAACTAACAAGAAAATCAGAGGGATTACTACTTCTTTTCCAAACTGAAGTCTAAATGGACCTGTATTCTTTGTGGACAGGTAACCAGGCAACGATGTAGCAATATTTTGATGTGATATTTGAGAAGTGAAGTCATGACATCAGGTCTGAGGTAGTGTTTAGTTTCTTCTTTGGTAATTCTTAATGTCTGCCATATGAGCACATACTTATAGGACAGACAGTTGTTATTTTATGCTGTATTCCAATTTCTTCATTTCTCAGAAGAAAAAATGTGTTAACCATATTTCCAGCTACTACAGTAACATTAAGTACACTTAATATTTTATTATCTTATTATTTAGGGTATTTAAAAGAAGTTTACTATGAACACATTAGCGTAAAACCAAACAACAGAGTGGACAACTGCTTTTTTTTTTACATTTCATGGTGCCGTTTAAATTTTTATTTACTTATTTTAAAATAATTCTAAAAAATAATTTAATTATTTCTACAGTTTTTATTCTTTGAATAAGATTGCAACCACATATATTACAGTATTTACAATCTGTTACTTTGTTTTACAGGACTGTGCAATAATATGAAAAGTCTTTCGCTTTGAGATGTGCACATTAGATAGATAGATTTTTTATTACAGACTCAAAGTCCAAACTTACATAAAAAAGAAAACAAAACAATAAAAGAATAAGAAGTACTTCTTTTTTTGTTTTTTTATAGTAGTAATTTCAGGAAAACATCTGAAACACGAGCAACAAGAAAGCAAGCCAAAATAAAAACCTAAAACCAAACAGAAACTGCATGAACCACTTTTCCTCGAAAAGGAGGGAAAGAAAGACAACTAAGCTATAAATCTACTGCCCTGTTATGTTATGCTCCTGTTATAGAAAATATAGTGGTACAAGGAGTGTGAGCAGCCAGGACTCTCCTGAATAAAATGTCCCCCTCAGCATCATCCACAGTGGGGGGAGGATGTGGCTGTTTTCTGCCTGGAAGGAAGACGTTGGCCAGGGACCATAATGCCTGTAGCCGCTAGCAAAGCTCTCTAAAATATTCATCACATAACTTTTCTGCGCGACTATATGTTTTTAGCAGATGGTTACATTTTTGAACAGAGAACAAAGTTGTAAAAGGAATATGATTTCACTTGTTGCCATGGGAACAGAGATGGATGAAGATGTTTCATGGTTCACTGGTTTCCTCTTGTGTCTGCGTATGTGTGTGTGTTTGTGTGTCGGGGTGCACATGTGTCGCTGAATGAATTTGCCTGCCTGTATGACAAAGTGTGCGTACCCCTCATGCAGTGTGTTTGTGCATGTAATCTCATTTTATTTGGACATGTTCCTTGTGATTATTGAATTTGCAAGAAGCAAAATCTGCTGTTGCTTAATTTGTTTGAAGGATGTTATATTAAGTTGCTCAGTGAAAGGTCAGTGCAGCTCCAAGAAGGGATCAGTGCCTAATACGCAGTTACAAGGAGCATCAAGCAGCTAGTATTATAGTATTATGTGTGAAATAATATGAGCTCTTGTCAAAAGCTCTGTTTGCTGCATGATTCATTTGCTCGCCTGTGATAAAGTGGTGTTCATTTCATAGCGTATTAGCTGACTGTCTATGTAGTGATGATTCAGACCGGCGGATTCTCATTTTCAAAAAAGGGGTGGGGGTGGGGGGCGACTGTCGATAAAAGCGACAATAACAGCAGCCCTAGTTATCTCCTGCCTTTTTTTTTTTTTACATAGCTGTATTTCAAAATGAGTGTTCATCCATTTGTTGAGAGCTAATTAGATCGTGCGAGTTGCGTGATACGGGGTCCCGCGCATAAACGCTGCGCTGTGGAGATGAGCAACGGTCGCCTGTACCCCCAGACAGAGCTGAGAGTGGAGCTGCTCCCTTTAATTCCCTCTCTCCAAAATCAGATCCTAATTGCATGTCTGATTTTAGTAACTTGTTCAGCAATTTAAGAAAATTGCTTTTTGAAATGTAACAATTTCAGTGATCTTAGGCGTCTCATTTCTCATTCTGCGCACTCCAGCGAGGACTCTCTCTTTTCAGGCCTCATCAGGCAGTAATTGAGAGGTCCTCCTTTGCCTGTAAACTGGTGACCCCATAGAATTGATCACGCAGTTCATTTGTGGGCATGAAAAACTGTTTATTAAGCTCATCAAAGAAGAAATAAGGAATATACTTTGCATAATTGTTTGTTTCTTTTTTTTTTTTTTTTTTTTTACATATTATACCATGCAGCTGAGAACCATTACCACAGACAGCAAGGAAAACACACACACTAGCACATGACATGTGCCCATGCACACACACATAAACCTATTGCAATTTATTATACGCAGCCTAGCAGCATGCAGCTTTAAGACACCAGGTGAGGAATGTAGTTATTAGAAGAGGCACCTGCAGACTGAATTTGAGTCCCTTTTATTTAGCTCCCTGTGACAAAGAGCAAGACAAAACTTCCGCAGAGCCATGTGTGAGGGGTGAATTGTAGCTTAATGGGATGGTTTTATTCATCAAGCGAGGTCTGTGCTCTCGTCCACTGCGTAGCTGCCTTGAGGGACAGTGAGTGATTCCGACCACTCAACCTCATTATGGAATCATATTAATATTTAAAAGAATGGAATTGAGGAATAAAGAGGGTAATTGATAGCATCCAAATGGAAGTGTTTGAACCCTGTTATATAATTTTAATATTTCTGGTAGTGCTGCTTCAATATGAGCTGAAAATGTAACAAGAACGTTTGCTTTTTGTTGAAAAAATGCTTAAAAAGTAAACTTTTTGCTTTAAAGTTATTGACTGGTATATGCTGTTTGCAAATTAGCAAACCTTTCAATTTGTTCACATTTTATCTTACAAAAACAAAGGTTTATGTATTTTATATCATAAACCAATACAAAGTTAAACATAATAGTGAAGTGTAAGGAAAAGTATAAATGGTTTTTAAAAGCGTTTGCTAATATAAATCTCAGTGAATCATGTACCTTTCACTTCATTTATGAAATGAAAGGTACATTTTCAATTTATATACCATAAATGCTTTCGCATTATATTTTTACAAAACCATTGGATCAAATTGGATGGAGGAGGTTTTGATTATCTCCACAAACAAACGTTTGCTGGAGATAGGCACCAGCACCCCTCCTGACCCCGCTAGGGACAAGGGTGCACAGAAAATGGATGGATGGATGGAATGGCTCTGTAAACATCCATTTTCAAGCCCACTCACAGATGCTAGTGTCATGCTGATGTCCTGTTGGTAGATGAGCATCCAGTTTTGTTTTTTGCAGCCTCCTAAAAGCTGTTTTTAGAACTGCCTTGTCGTGTCTCCATGCCTCTTCTCATTGTGTCTGACCATCTTTCCTTTCCTGTTTAAAGAAAAGCATCCCCACAGTCAAATGCTATCATCAGGTTTTAGGTGTAGCGTTTATTGTGTAAGTTTACTATCTCACATTGTGCTTTGCATGGCAAAAGGCCTGAAAGGCTAAAAAGTGCAATATTGGTCTTATTTAGCACTTCCACCCACGTTTGTTGGTCCCTACATGGCTCGTAGAAACAGTAACGCTTGAGAGTTTCTTTATGTTTGTGGGCTCCATGACTTTGTTCAAAGCATGAGATATTGCTTTATAATCAGGGCTGTTAACATTAGCACATGGAATTAATCTTATTAACTCACTAATATGACTTAATGCAGATTAATCGGATGATCTATTTTGACCTAAAAGCCTCTCTCACGCGGGGGTTACCTGTAGTTCACAGCAGCACTTTATGGGCACAACACACTGGGAGCAAAGAAACTTGTTAGGTGAAAGTTTTTCATCACTTGTAGTGAACCTAGCACATGGGGCACGATAGTGACAGCAGCAACAACACAAATGTAATATCTTTCAACTTTCTTGTGTTGCATCGCTAGCCGGTGTGTACATGTCTATGTGTATAAGCTTAAAATTTCACATGCACAAATTTTGCTGGTTGCTTGGCTGGATGAGGTCAAGTGATTGTTGCCTCATGTAATGAACGAAGAGGGAGCGACATTGCCTCCCGTGTGTCAAGCCCATTACATGGTGTTGTACTGCGTTCAGCAGTGCAGAGTTGCAAGCAGTGGTGAAAAGATGAGCAGGGATAGCCAAAGTGGTGAGCTCAGTGGCCAGTCTCACTTTTAAACCCCCCTCATAAAAATGTGCATATGTACATTTCAGGCTTACAAAGTTAAACGTAATGACTGATCGTGATAAATTACAACGGAAGCATATGATTATTCTGGTTACATTTTTTAATCAATTGACAATTCCATTTATAACCCAACATCTTCTAAGCGTCTGACTGTTGTGCTCCTCGGTTGCCTACTCATGTTTTCTATTGTGAGCCTCTGAGACCTTGATAAAACAGCAGTGTTTATAATGTGATTACACTAAACACAGTTGGACTCTATTTAAAAATATGGCTACTTCAGACAACTCATTCCCATGGATTTTATTTAGAGTTATAAGAGTAAACAGGGTTCAATACAAATGCATTGATTCTAATGTAATGACATTTACTATGTAAAGGGCTTGTAGTTTAGTTTATGTCCCTTTATTTTGATGAAAAGCCACAAGCAATCTTCCTTTGCTAAAAAGGAGAATAGAAAGTAATGCATTACTATTAATTTTCATTTCCTGTTTATTTTAATTAGCATAACCCTTTGCGGCAGGGTGATCTTCTTTGAGCCCTCACGATAGGGATAGTAACCTTTAAAGTGCTCATTGTGTCTGTGGATCTGCATTCGTGTGTGTTAATCAGCTGATTAGACTGTATGGAAGCAAAGTGACATGTAAGCATAAATGAGTCTGCAGGCAAGTAGACTGTGAATGATAATGATGCTCTGGAGTTCTACTTAGCATAACATAAGGGACCGCTGCTTGTGCTCGTGGCATCCCTCAGAACACAGTCCGTGGACTCTGTTACATACTAGCACTAATTAGGCTTTACCACATTTAGCCGGCGGCTCCACAAAACCCACCATTGTGGCTTGTTTCTGGATCTTGTGCATGATTTAGCTTGGGCGTTGCATGAGCTGGTTGTGAGGATTAATGCTTACTTTGGCTGTTACCTGTTACAAGAGCGGCATATGGAGATACAGCCGTGCAGGTGCAGAGAGCCCTGTTATTTGATTGTTACCCAGAGATTGATAATCATGCATTGCTGCCTTCAGGGTAATGTTCAGTCTGCTCAATGAAAAGGAGTTGAATAAATGATTTTTAGCCAAAGCAGATAATGTGCTACAGCACACTGGCAGGTTGCTAACAGATCCCTGTGAGCCTGTAGCTCTCCATTAAGTTAACTTACTTATTTGAAGATGGAGGTGTGGTATTAAAGCTGCAATATATAACACTTATAAAAAATTATAGTTTTTGCATAGTCGTTAAGATTATTTGTGACAGTATAATCTGTGAAAACAATTGAGCAGAATTGAAGCGCTTGCCTCATGAAACAGAATCCGACTGTCGAATTAAGTTTTTTTGGGGGTGGGGGGCAGAGTCGTCATTCTAATAAAAGTCGCTACGTTTCCCTCTTCTTCCTCAACAGATTCTGATTTCCCACACCGAATTTATTTAACATGATCAAAATGGTGCTGATTAATTATAACGAAAAGATGCTTTCAATAATCCAAACTTTTTTGTGAAAATTATGGTCTAAATTATCAGAAGATTGGTTAAAAAATTATGACATTTTAAGTTGTTTTTTTTTTTGCCTAAAATGATTAGGAAATTCTACCAATGTACCTACCAATGTACATGCTTGAACAAGTTCAACCAGGGAACTCAGAAGACTATCTAATGGAGGTGCACCATTATTTCAAGTGTTTTTACTATAAGACTTTAGCAGCTGCCATTGAATCCAGTGTTAAACAACAGACTGTATGTAAAAGGTACAACAGTTAGTGCCGGCTCAGCCTCTCTGGCCCATAATTACACTGTTGATGCTTGATCACATCTTTTCTTTGAGCTGTTAACAGAAACAGTGGGAGTTAAAAGAACATAGTAGTTATGCAAACACTGTTTTGAATGAGTGATGTGTGATTAAGCAGCAGGGCCTCAGAATTTTACATTGTGGTGTGTATTGCTTGAGAAAAAAAATGCTCTGAATGCAGCCAGTGAGTTTTTCTTGCGGAGTGCCTGTGTTGGTATAAATAGATAGCCAATTTGTAAAATCGTCCGCCTGAACATAAGCATCTTGGGCCACTCTAATTGGTCAATTTCCCGCCTGTATTGAGTGCCTAGATTGATTTATTGCCTTTTTTAAAAGGCCGTGGGGACTCGCGGAACAGCTGTGCCAGCCGTCCGTGCCGGAACTGTTATGAAAACAAGAGGCTGAGTGCTGAGCGTCGGACAGCAGTCATGGCAGAAAGCAGCGGGTAGGATGAAGCAGAGCGGCATGGCAGACAGCTGGCAGAGACAGCGTCTTCTGTCTGGCATCACTGGAGATGCAAGATTTATTTCAGCAAACACCGTTGAGTGGAGAAGGCCCTGCCCTGGTGGCAATCGCTCCTTTTCTCCCCAAAACACCCTGGCAGGAATTTTCCTGATTGCCGGAATGCTTTAATCATCGGAGGGCTTGTATGATTGTAGCCAGAGCATAGAGATTTTTCATGTCATGATATCCCCCATCCACTTGACATGGAGAGGGCGGATTCGAGTGCTCTAATTCTCGGGGCTTGAGTGATAGCTTCCCAACCTGAGCGTATCTCGGCTGAATCCAGCTGTTTGTGAGCAATCACAATGATTTACTCTCCCGCATTGTGCGTTTGGCTGAAACAGTTCCATCACATGTGAGAATTAGAATAACACATCTATCAATCTGTGCACGTGTGACCTGTCAGAGCATTTCTGTTTGCTTTATGAGTTCCTGTCAGATTGTGCCTCACTGTTTACAAGTGCATAAAAGAAGATGTCTCGCAGTGCAAAGAAATCTTCCGTGTTCTTGCAAAAGCCCTGTCTTAAGGATAACAACCTCTGTGACTCATGGCATGTTTTGCGTGACACAACAATGGAAAATGCTTGACAAACTATGTAATTTGTGCTGTGAAAATTAGGAACATACCTTCTTAAATAGGAGCATGTCTGTACCACTAGTTGCAACATTTTTCTAGGTCTTGTGTGAACTTTGTTTACAACATCATTAAATCATTTCTCCTTACGTATATGTAAATTATGCGTATCCATAAAGATGTACCAATCAGAATTTTGTGGCAGATTTCTACACTCCATTTTTTTTTATAAAGCTTTGTTCTAGAGCTTTTAGGTCATTTGAAGTTCAGGTTAAGAGCTATAAGACAGTAAATAAAACTTTATTTAAACAACACAGGTTAGTATTGACAATTTAGTGACTAGAGTACTTTATTTAGCAAAAATAAAAACCCTTTAGCAGGTCTTAAAAAAATGTACAAATTTAGCCACTTTTTCTGGTGTTATTTGAACATGATACCATTTATCATCAGCAGTCCCTCTTAGCTAAAATTAGGTTTCTTTGCATCCACAATACAAATAAATTGTGTATTTCCAAAGTTGCTAGTGACTGATGTTCTTACAGACATGGCATAATGAAAATGTGAAAAACTAAACTAAATAATTCCATTGTTTTGTTTCTTTTTTGCCTCTAGCTTGTCAGTTTAAATTGTTTACCAAAGGTTGTACATTTTGTTGGCTTGTTAGTGGACCATGAAGCCAAAACCAATTTAATAAAAGTTACCTTAAAAGCAAATAAATTATTAATTAATATTACATTTCATCTTAAATAACTAAGAAATGTATAATAGTCTTTCTTTGGGGTCTGTTTTGCCTATCCCAAGCCAAGACAAAAGAGGAGGTTAGGAGTTGTGGCAAAAATATAAAATACTTGACAAAAGTCAAGTTTGTTGTTCTAAACACATACAAGATGTTTTCATTCACTTTTTCTCCCTCTTGATGTCATCCCTCTTTCCTACTGTATCCATTGCAGTTATATACACATGTAATTATCCAGATTTAGCCAGTTGCATTATTCTGCAAGTTCTTCACACAGACAATATGTTCTTTCCTTACAAATGCGTTTGCAACAGAGGTCCTGAGTGCTCCGTACTTATTTATGTTTGGAAGAAAGCCTGTGTCATGTTTCAGATCTGAGAAACCAATCGATGTAAAACAAGACTTTAGAAATATTTTAAAGCAATGGGAGTTTAGCATCTTAGGTCAGTGCCTTTAGCATGGGTAGCATTGCATAAGTTTGTGTATTCCTAAAGAATGTAGACCCTTACCTTTACTCTAAAATTTCAACAAATGAGAAAGCTCCCAAAATTTAGCATGTTGCATAACCAAGGTCAAAAAAATCCAAAAAGAAGTAATTGAAAGCAACATCACTTTTGTCATTGTTGTTTTTGTCAGCACATCATAGTTATATTTACAAATTGCTCTTTAACTTTCTGTGTTTCTGGTCATGGCTAAGCAAGCTAAAAAAATGTCAGTCTGGTCACCAGCCCAGAGTGACAGAAATGTTTGTGTATTTCTATGATTGTGGTTTACTTCCTCGTGAATTTAATTTATAAGGTGGGAAAAAAAATCATCTTTGTCTATGCAACACTGCAATATGCTTTGTGATATCTGAGAAATTTCACACCAAACTGAAGCATCTGCTAAGCAGTGAGAACTCTAGCCCATCCACAATCTTTGATTCCTCTGTAAAATGGGAGCGCACATAGCTAAGTGTCTTCTTTCTGAGCTGCAATTCTTAGAAATTCCTTTATTTAGCACTGGGGATTGGGAGCGTGAGTTCTTCACGTTGCTTTCGAATGCACACTCTGAGTCCTCCACTGAAGGAGAAAAGAAGAAAAAAAAACAAGGAGAAAAACCAAGAAAATGTGTACACATGAGGAAAGTGTGTAAAAGAAAGCATGAAAAAAGGGAGACGGAGAGGGAAAGAGTAATCGTATAGTCTCCATCTAGTACTTAACTTAAGGAAATATGAGTCTGGTTGAAGATGAAAGAGACTTAATCTCAAATGCCTCAAATGCCTCTCTCCTCTCCTATTTCTCCTCTCAGTGCCTGCTGTCCACTGGGACTGGCCCATTCTACAACGTTGGAGTGCATTATGTAATCCCCTCCAAGTCTACACACCCTGCAGTAATGGTTTAATTAGGGGAGGGGAAGAAGGCATAATGGCATCCCACCTCCATCACTCTAAAACACTCACCAAGCAGTTCATAGTCCACTACTTGTGACCTATAGTTTTTGTAATTTTTGGGCTGTCAGCTTTAAGGCTGCTTGATCCAAGAGGAAATGTAGAGTGAACAGGGATTGTACCTCATGCAGCCTTTGGCCTCAACCTACTAATTCCTCTTCCCCATAACAGATTCTCCACCCCACCCAGTCCCCTGCCAGCCAGCCAGTGTGGGCGTGCTCTGTCTGTCAACACTTCCTCAGCACTTGGAGTGTTTGAATGGAAACATGAGGAACAACACGGGCTTGGTCAGAGCTGCCCTCAGAAATGGGGTTAAATAAGGCTATAGGGTATGACGTAACTGGGCTTGCTGCACTTAGTGCTTTTACTACCTGACTGAACTTTAATACACATTTAGTTCCATTCCAGTGAATGTTTTCTAATGCTTAAGAAAGATTGTTTGTTCTTAAAACACTGCAGGTTTACTCTAGACACTCAGTGATTCTTATTGCATAAGAAGCATGATGATAATAGTAACAATGTATTACAAACTGTTGCTTTTAATTCCAAACACCAAAGCTGGACTTCATTTCACAGTAACTGATTTTGACCTGTATTCTTTTGAAGACTCTCTTGGGTTCTTTATAGTGTTGTTTACATCTAGATGTTAGTGATGCATCAATAAATTACTACTTTGCTCATAGGTGTGGTATGAGATTGTCACTTTATGACTACCTGAAGTTAACAATGAAATGTCTTCATTTAACGCAAGAAAGAAAACAAAATTGTGTTATTTTGATGTGATACATAGACGCAGTTTTAAAAATATGGTTTTTTTTTCTTTTTTTATATGAATAATTGATAAGCGGCCTATGGCCTATGTGTACTTAGCAGCTTGGTTTAAGTATTCACACTTTATTCTTATTAGTTTTAAAAGAAAAAATCTGTCAAACCATTTTATTCATTTATTTGTAAATTAAAATAAAAAATACCATCCAATTTTCAGCTAAATTAGGCAGATTTTTTGCACACTCCTTGAAAATAAAGTTACAACACCATAGGGTAAGTTGAATTGTTCTCGATAAAAGTGACCATATCATACAGAGTAAAACATGTAGATTTGGTAAGACACTGTCAAAACAAACATTGAGGTTATTTTCGTCTTCAATTGCATAACTTAAGGTACCAGACACAGACATGGATACGATCATTTGAGTGCCTAGAGAAGTGAAGTGGTGTCGTTTGACTGACTGCCCGGAGTTTGGCTCCCGCTGTGCACATCTTCTGCTGTGGGAAGAAAAAAAACAGCTTTACACAAGTTTATTTTGGTTGCATCGTTCACCTGTTTTTCTCTTGTCTACATGTCTGCATTCTGTGATGAGAAAGGGGTGTGAGCCTGTTTTGCAGTGGTTGTCACAAAATGTCATGAGAGACAGGTTGTGAAAGTCCACCAAACTTAAATTTTATCCTTAGAAAGTTATTTCTAATTTTGTGTTAACTTTTGTACATTAAAAAAGCAATCTTGGAGTTGTCATGTCATGAATAAACAGTGGGAAAGTTGTTAAGAGGTAGAAAGCAAAGTTAAGCTATGAGATATATCCCAAGCCTTCTATACGACACGAAGCACTGTTCAGTAATTCATTTGAAGATAAAAAGAAAAAAAAAGAAAGAACATGGCACGACTGCAACCCTAACCAGACATGGCCAACCACCTAAACTGGCCTGTTTGGTATGGACAACATTAATGAGAGAAGCAGTGTAACTCTGGAAGAACTGCAAAACTTCAAAACTAAATTGGAGAATCTGTCAATAGGACAACTATTAGTTGTACCACCCAAAAATCTGTCTTCATGATATAGTTGTGAAACTAAAGCCAGAGTTGTAAGAAAGCCGAAATCCTGTTTTCCTCAAACTGGTTAGAGTTGATTAGAAGATGGATGGCGCTTAATCTACAAGAGACTTGATGCTCCAGCAAAACTATATCTTCCAATAGGACAGGGGTCCTAAACATACAGCCAGAGCTACAATGAAATTGCTCAGATTAGGTCTTCCCAATATATTGCAAATATATTGTCACCACAAGTTTGTGCAATATTCAGATTGCAAGGAACTGTTTGGTGTGCAGTAACTGTTAGCCTGTAAATTCTACGAGTTTTGAAGAAGCATTTCTCACACTAACAAGTAGAACAAAGTCTCACAGTAGCAAAAATTTACACTATACACAAATGACATTGTCAAACCCTTCTAAAGGTCACATGCTGGGGAAAGTACGGATTAGAAAAACAGGACAGAAGACAATCGGCATATGTATCACTTAACATCATAATCACAATATTTACCAATATTATTGCAATAGATAGCTAATAACTTACAACCCTATTTATATGCAAATATGTTTTTATTAGTCTAACAAATAAAATGTCAATGAATGCTTTGAAGTTTTCTTGTAAAGTGACAATATGTAATATCATGTGTTTATGTGATGCTGTTTTTGCCTATAGATTTGCACTCCCTGTCACTGGTCTGCACACATCCCAGAGGGGCTGAATAGAATTAAACAGAATTTGATAATGGTTTATAAAAAATGGTGGTTAAATAAATGAAGTGTGTTGTGTAGCCATTAGAGGATGGGAGCAATTAGATTTTGATTTGTGAAGTGGGGTGTGGACGTGCTAATCCAGAGCCAGTTGGGGATGCTGCAGGGAGGAATCAAGCCATGCATATAATATGAGAACATTAGGTTGATGTACACAGACGGGTGCATCAGTACAAGAGAAGCAGGGATGATCGATGAACTCCAGGAAGGGAGAATGATGGTGATAAAATTAGGAAATTAGCCCCATTCTTATTAAAGGGAATTTGAGACAGTTTTTTTTTTTTAAATGTATAAACTTTCACTTTGTTTTCATGAGGTTATAGAAATAATTTCTGGCCTCGTTTCCAAAGTACCCGTATATACCAAAGGTATAGTTAAGAAGGCTATATGTATTCATTGACAGATGTTACTGTATCATGGCCCGGCTGAAGCAGGCCAATGAGGATGGAGGATTATCCCCTGCTTTTTTCGGGCCTGACTGCCAGACTCCGTCTCAGACTGATAAATCACCCTGCCCCAGCCCTTCTCCTGTGTTTTCTTTTCAAATGTAGAATCGATGGATTTTTCCTTCATTTCATTGACCTGTGCATAATGGTGCTCTCACTCCTCCACCGCTGGGAAGGAGCCCAGCGTCGCAGACGTGCTTGCCCAGGCAAAGACAAGGCGGCTTGGGCTTTGTGTTGCTTATTGTTCAGCCCGGAGAAATTAATGTGCTGTGAAATTAGCATTTTATCTGACTGCAGATACAGTAATAGAGGCAATTAGAGTGCAGAGGAGAAGGGGCGCTTGGTGTAGAGAGGTAAGGGACGATCCTAAAACCACGGGAGCCCAGCAGAGAGTCACACAGCCAGCCTCACTGATAACACAATCACCTCTGTCTGACAAGCAACACCAGACTGTCTGCTGGTTAATAAAGAGCACATTTTCCTATGAAATTTCACTCCTGTCGTGTAGATTAGTGTAGAGAAACTACACAGAAGAAAATTGACTGAAATGTAATAGCTTTTACTGAAATGTTAGCATTAGGAATATTACCATGATTTCCAAAGCGGGCTGTTGTTTACTGTATTTTTATTAATAAGGAGTTCCACTGCTGACAAAATCAACACCTCAGATTTTTGGAGAGAATGAAATCAATGCACATTTTGAGCTGAGATATTCCTCATCAGTTGCTTTTCAGACATGACATTGTCTGTTTACAGCTTCGGGGCGGTATTGTCAACTCTCTATATCACATCTCCAGATTGAAATTGATCCATATGATAGTAAGCTGTGGGCAACGAGACAAACCTTATCAGATGCAGAGGGGATGCCAGTGTGCTGAGCTCTCACCTGAAGCCTTGTAGATTGTTTAGTTATTCTTCAAAAGATTCTCTGATATAAAGCTAACACATAGCTGCATTTAATTATGAGAACTTAAAGAGAATCTGTGTGAGTCTGCTGAGGTTTGCTCGTCTTTTCTTTATATCCATGCAGTTATTGAACTTGTGAAGCTATGTATACCATGGATTTATCTAAATACCCTACCAGAGTTTAAGTCACATATTGACGTAGCTTATAGTTACAAGAGAAAAGGTTTCTTCAAAGTCTGCAGTGAAATGAATGGATAAAATGCTATAGCTTTTGTAATCTAAGTGGGTTTTGCATAACAAGAGCTAAACTGCTGGTGTAGATTCTCAATCATCAAATCATCAGGGACATAATATGTTTCTTGAAGAAGCCTTTTGAATGAGAGGCGACTTCAGGAAATAAGCAAATGAATCAAGTTACTTGTACTTAAACCTCAGTTGATTCATTTATGTTTTGGCATGAAATATTCAACAAAGATTTGAATTGTATATTATTTATCACTTTTTAGAAAATGTCCTGTCAAGTCTCTTTACAAGATTAATCTATATCGTTAATCTATATCTTGTTACATTAAAACCAATTCAGATTAAGTGTGTCCAAAGTTAAAGTAAGGTTTGTCCAGGAAATACATACATCCAAACACAGCAGCACTGAGACAGAACTGCTTCCTAGGACAGAAAAGCAGACAGAAAGAAAACATATTATTGGCAGCAATAGTTACATCATGGGCTCCATCCAGTAAAGAGCCACAGATAAACTCAGAATCATAGAAGGCAGGAGGGTTATCTGTGAAAACCTAAGCAAATCAAAGCCAGCGTGTAGAATTAGGCAGTTACAGCCTTATCAATCAACCTATCCAAGAATTACTAAACACAAAGGTATTGTTCATGACAGCAGTTGCTCTGTTACTGGATGTGGGAAGGAAAGAGACATGGTTAAACACTGAGGTCATATGATTCTGATTCTTTATTTGGGAGAGGAAGCAAAGTCAATGGCCTTAATTGTCTTGCTGGTTACTCTGAGCCTTGAGTACTTTCAGTGAGTAAGAAAAAAAATGGCAGCACAAATTTATGTCCAAAATCGCTATTGCAGCCCCCAAATAAAACAGTTAAAAAATATATTAACACACTGAGAATAACACACTATTACTGGCAGCACTTACTGGAAACAATGCTTTTCCACTTTTTAACTGAAAATTTAAATTTAAAGCTTTTATTTCTTAGATACATTTCCATAGTATAACATGGAAATGTATCTATTTTTCATATTAAACTTAGAACATACATAGCAAAATGACCCTCATTTGTGTTTCCTTTATTTTAATTCCCTGAGGAAATATGGCTTTAATCAACTATAACTGCATGACAACTTTTTTTATTTTTTTTAAATCTGTTGGGAGAAAGCCAGGCACACATCCACAGCCAACCCCCCTTTGCTTTTTCTGAGTAAAGACAGCATGACTTCTGCAGTCTGAGGATCACGCCCAATAAGAACATTATCCCAAAGAGTGCAGTGGGCTGGCAAGAGTCTGAGATAATACCCCTTCCTCTTAAACTCCACCAGCTTCTGCTCAGAGAATCGAGGCAGAGACGGCGAGACCTTACCAAATGATACCCCACAGCAGCCATGAAACCAATTGTTCCCCTGCCACCTTATGCTTTCAGGAGGAAAGCCAAGGGATGGCCGAGTGTTTGCATAATATCCTTATTCTCAAACATGAGGGTGTAGCCGCCGTGTCCATTAGTGTCAACACACCAATGCTAAATGTGCCTGAGCTGTCTTTTCTTTTTAGCTCTAGCATTTCTCCGTCTTATGTAGACGCTGGTAGTTGGTCCACAGGGTATTATCCATACTGATTGGGAGGCTGCGCTGCCTCTGAGGAGTGGGAGATGGATGAGGACAAGCCACAGCGGCAGGGTGTGTGTATGATTAGGGAGGCGGCTCTGATACCTGTCACCGGCAGCATGTTTATGTGCTAAATGATGCTGATCGAACGGATGACTGAGACCAGGGCTCCAGATAAAGGAGCAGTCCTAAGTGGTCATTTACAAAAGATTTGGTTTGAGATGAATTACATCGAACAGGCTTACTTCTGTGTAGGCATGGGCAGGTATGAGACTCTCATTAAAATTACTACAATTGCACAATATCATGATACATTTAAAGCAAAATTAGTTATTGTTGTGTAACAATTATTCTTGCTACTGTTTAAATAATCACAAAAAAAGTGATTAGAATAGTTCTAATAACATTATCTGTAATACATACTGTTTATATTTAGTGGGGGTTTTTAGGGCATTTTATCCCTTTTTACTGCTCTGATCTTTACAGAGTACCACAGGTGTAATAAAATTATATTAGCTGCTTAATATCACAAGCTGTCTGCTTTGTAGTGAGCCTGCGGTGGCCTATCTAATGGACTAACTGTGGTTCTAAAACAGCTTTACCTTAATAATATTTGGAGCATTTGTCATCAACTGGACACAACTGGCTATGTTTTTGATTGGAAATAGAAGCAAATGTACACGTACATAGAACTTGAGATTTCTTGCGACTGCTGTCAGTGTTTTTCAAGACCACACAAGAAATACTTCCAGTTAATAAAAGCTGTCATAAGTGTACTTCAAATCATAACAGATTTCTTTCAGGCAGCCGGTGAGGGAGGCTCCATTTTGCCAGAGAAAAATCTTGTTTGTTTTTAGGTTTAGGAATTGTAACTTCTTAATCATTGGTGAACCTTAATACCAGTAAGCAGCTCATGTCTCCTTCAGAGGGACATCTTTCTGAAAGAGCTCATTGTGAGAACACAAAGAGAATTCCTTTTGTGATTTACTGCCAATTTCCTGTGAGACCAACCTCTCACTAAAGCCAGTGTTAAATTAGGCACCGTTATGCAAGCTGAGTTGTCAGCTCAGCAATCAGACTTGGCACAATCCACCTTTCACATCCAGATCCTTTTCTGTGCTCCTTCTCTGATCTCAGAACAGGTGTTATGGTTTAAGCAGACATTCAGCAAGGGACCGAGACCTGTTCCGAATCCAGTGCAATCACAAGGCCCCAGGTTGACCACAGACTTGGCCCAGGCCCTCACATCTTGTTTCAGTTAGCAGCACAAGCTGAACGGTCTGTTTACAATCTCCACAGCAGGGGCTGGAAATCTGTCTGGATGGCTGTCAGATGTGGAACAGTTGTGCTCAAATGGAGGAAATTATGTCACGTCTTTTTCCCTTGTCTCATGTGACCATGATGACTAAAGAGCAGTCATCAGGGTGATTTGATTACACAGGGGGGAGGCTCCCATTGTGGTGACAGTTGTGCCCTGTCTGTTTTCCTTTTTTTCTTCAGTGTCTTCACATGGCACAATGCAGGGTCACTGTTCCTCTCATGCGTTACAATGCCCTCTACAGGAGTATGTTGGAGACGTTCCCTTAATTTATCTCTCAACTAAAGCCAGTCCATAACAGCTTTTACCATCAGTGTAAGAGAATATTCAGAAATAACATGGTTTATTTGTGTGACATACAGTAAAATATTCACAGTGCGTATCAGTGAATGCATATAACATTTTAAAACGTATAGTCATATATTAAAAATTTGCATTGTCAAGAATAAGGGAAAAGGTTATTTGCTTTACTTCAATATTTATTTGCCCTAATGACCCTAATGAAAGCTTCAGTGTGGACTGCTTTAAATACTAAGATGTGACCTTTTGAAAGTGTGTAAACAATATAAAGAGAAAAGGTGCATTTGCCAAAGTAGGAACATTATCCAGGTGCCAGAGTAGTTTTATTTATTTTTTGTTTTGTACTTTTTTTGTTGTTGTTGTTGTTGTTTATTTGAATGTGAATATGAGAACAAATTCACATTACTCACTCACTTTGATTTCGGAAGAAGCAGAAGCATTCTAGATGCAATGGTTCATGCTCCTTTTGGACACATCATTAAACTTTTAGTTAATAAAATATGTGTGTTATTATTGTGCACGTCCCTGAACTAAGACTTATTCAATGCATTTCAGAGATTAACGGCTGGGATGTGATCAGAAATTGCAGCTTTAGAACATCGGCTAGTAAATCCTTCCTGAGCTCTGTTTTTCACTCTTTTTCCAAACACCTAAACAAGGACCTCTGTGTAAGACTTCATTTATTTGTTTCAATTACACCTTTTATAATTTATTAAGTGTAAATATGTCAAAATGCATAGATTACAGGTTGAGTACTAACATCTTATACTTGCTGGTTGAATAGAAGGTCAGTCAACACTTACCAGATGAGAAGCGAACCTCCCAGCGTCTGTATGCAAAATGTACATGAACTCTATGATTCTGGTACAGGTAGAAAATTAGTAAAGTAGAAGTTTCTAGGAACTTTAATTCTGGTATCCATAGTTGAAAGCAGCCTGGTTACACTTTAACTCTGAGAACCACAAAGCAGAATGCATGTGGTCAAAATGCACTCACAGTTGGTGCCTAAGGTCATCCATCACAACAGTAACATTCTCAGTATCATGAAAGATAATAAAATTTAAAAGAATATCTCATATGGGCAGTCTACTCACAACACCATAGCTATTCCGGTCTCAACATTCTGTTTTACCGTATCATGTTATGACATTAAAAGTTGGTGCAAATGATGAGCTTATTTGTGCTTTTTATTCAATATGACAGAAAAATGTTTCTGTTTGTAATCGATGAAGGGGACAGTTAACCTGATTATTTATACAACTAAACCATGCATAAAGTGTATTAGGTTTTCTTTTGGGGTTACCACAGAGTAGCAGACAATATGAAGGCACTGACACAGGAATGTGTGTTTTTTGCCGAACATAAAAGCTTTCTACTTTTTCAGTGAGGACTTCCGGTTTAAATAATGTAATAAAATGGACAGTGAGAGCATTGTCAGGATTTTATCTTCTCTTTACACCTCTTTGTTGTACATCACGAAAATTGTAGATTTTTTTTTCAACAATTTTTAACTGTGTCTTGTGGATATTCTTAAATCTCGTATCTTATTAATCTTTTAAAAAAAAAAGAGAGAGAAGGCTTTTTGCCGCAGGCGGCAGAAGAGGAATTTGTGTTTAGTGGATTCCTTTTCCCAGATGAGGAGAGCTAAATGAGTTTGGAGGCTTCCTGAATGCTCTATAATTGTGATGAGGCTCTGTTCCTCTGAACAATTAAACATGCAGGAGCCCTGTCTCTTCTGAGATCCACCCCAGATCACTATCATATTCGTAGTAAATCACTCACACGTTGTAGTCAGACACATACAAAGATGATAATGATGACCAGTTCTCTTTTTGGCACCCACTGACTTATTGTGAAGGGCTAGTTTGGTGGGGGTTTTTTTCTATTTGTGTTTTTTTTTTTTTTTTTTTTTACAGGAATATGTTAACATTGTGGTTAACATTAAATATCTTTTTTTCAACTCCTTAGGAAACTAAATACTTTACTGTCCATATTAAAATTTGGAACTGAAAAAAGGCTTACTTTGACCATTTGAATAACATTCCAATTTTTGTTTTTAACTTGATAAAAAAAAAAAATAATTTCTTCATAATGGAAGTCATTAATGTTTTTGGAGAGGGTAAGGCAGAGTTTCAACTTGAATCTGTGGAGGCAGAAAAAGATTAAGGCATTTGCAGGGATACTTTTCATTGAAACACTTCGAGGTCTTCACAAAGCATGACTCATCACTAGATGCCTTTTTATAGATAAAGCCTGTCAGCAATTGTATGATGGATTTGAATGCTGTAATGGCAATAAAAAACATTTTTTTGTATAAATAGAATAAATAATTTACAAAATGCTGATTGTTTTATAAAATGATACTGCTTGAACATCATCTTAATATCTTATCATCTACCTCTCTTGATAAAATGTATGTTATGTTATAATATAATGTGGTTTTTTTTATATTCAATCAGAAACATAACATAAGTAAAAGTCATTTTAAATCTGAATCTGGTAGGGATAACAAATAAAAGCATATTATTTATTATTTTTTCACATAAAGAAAAAAGAACAGATTCCAGAATGAAGCCTTGAGGCACCCCATCAGTAGGCAGCGCTCCAGCTTCAGAACAATCATTTTTCGGGGATAATCATGTACAACTATGTAACACTTGGTGCCGATGCATAAAAGCTGTAAAAGCAAATTACTTTATATGCAATCTTAAAAGCAGAGCTTAGGTTCAAAAGCGTTAAAATAGCCAATCGCAATTCAGCACTTAGAAAATAAGTTTCAGCACTATTCATTTATCTGAAACAAAGCAGATTTTTTTTAGTAATGCTGTCTCCACCATTTGACTTTGCAGCAGGAAAAAAAAATCTAAAACTTTGGGACCTCAGACCGATACATTACATATGTAATGTATAAGCCTAAATTTTGATATTTAGCCTGATTTAATATATTTAATATATTTTATCAAGTAAAAATATATCACATGGCAGCATAGATAATGTATTAATATTAACACAAAGCACAGTTGGTACAATAACTAAATGAAGACCTGAGACCTAAGAGTTACACTCATAAACACTCCAGGCATTACTACATTAAAAAGCCAGGTAATACCCCTTTAGCTGGTCAGCACTTTCCCTTCTGCTTTGATTATCTGATTACTTGCTGTCAAATCGCAGAAGGTTGAAACACAGTCCCTAAAGTTCTCCCCAGAGGTCCAACAATCCTCCCTCCATCCTCTGCTATAGTCTTACTTTGCAGGCTTTATTTGTCCTCTCAGAACAAAGCGTAGAACAAAGCTTTGTTGCCGTCTGCTCTGTGGCTATGCAAATGTCTTCTGGCTGCTTGGAGTCATGTTGAATGGGAGAGCAGAAGAGGTAAATAAGCGTGTCTGGATGAGAGGTGGAGGCCAGCGGGTGAAAGAGAAAGCGTAATAGACTGTTAGTGGGGTCAGCCCATGTGAATGCAAATATTTATATAAGTGATTAAAACACCCTCCCCACATCCCACCCACTTCATTTAAATGAGGAGCTAAACTGTAAAAAGATTCATCTGCTTAAGGCGAATCTGAAAAAAAAGGAGCAGGAAGCTGCATTTGTGGGTGGAAAAAAGAAGAAAGCAAACAAATGGTGACGTAAATCTGACTCACTCGTCTTTTGCCTTCACAATGCAAAGATTAGAGCAGCAGGCTCTTTTGGGAATGCAGATTTCATCCCTTGCTTTTCTTAGACTTCCATTCTCACACTGACAAGTCTTTGGAATTTCACCCTGTCACAGCCATTTCTTCAAAGGGTCAAAATATTCAACAATATTGCTGTGTTTATTCAATTTTTATACAACACGTGAATGTTTATGTCAACGAAGCTTTGATATCTAAAAAACTGATCCTGTGTCTTTTAACTGAGTGGCTCTGAATTTCTTACATCTTATCATCTTGAGAAACATCTTTGTGTATTTATCACAAGACAAATTCATCAATCCCTTTTGCAAACTTGTTTAAAAATGTATACCCTTAACTGAAGGGCTCTTTGCAGGCTTTTTTAAGCCTTCACATAGGCCAAGCTGTGGGAACTTATGAGTTCTAGGTCCTCCTCAACATAACTGATTTAATCAAAATTCCAGAGATCAACATACTGTGTGATTTCTCCGAGTGATAGGCGCAACAAATTGATTTGCAATTTAGTTTTCAACCATGACCTGCAGCAATTAGTCTTAGAACCAATCAGGTTTGTCTCAGTCGTCTCCTCATCTGATAACGGTGGGGGATCCCGAGGTGTAGACACTTCAGCATGCTGCTGTCTAGATCTGTGTCCTGCTCTAATTGAAATGAGGATGTGATAACACGCTCATTATGAAGGAGGATGGGTTACGCGGACTCAAGTCAACATTTCTGCCAGGGCTGTGGATTGATGTGCTGTTGATCTGGCAGGCTTGACTCTTTTTTTTTTTTTTCCCAAGTAGACATCAGTGTTCCCTATGGCTTTTCATTTCATCTCACAAAGCATCTGCAAAATACGAAGAGAATTTTTTAAGAGATATGGCTTTGGTCAAACTAGATCAATAATTTTTGTAAACAATTTTCTGTGTACCGTACAGATAAAAGAGAAAAAAAAAAGTCATTTGTTTATTTAAATTTTTTTTAATTAAGTAGTAAAAAAGAGAAAATTCCAGTGCTTTACTCAGAGGTTTTAAAAAAAGCAGCTCATTATTTTAATAAATTTAAATCAACAATAGTTAAGAGTTACTTTAAAAGGATGTAGGCACGATACTTGTTTTACAAGCTTGACTTGTGTAAAAAAGGAAATATTTAATTTTCTCCACTGAATTGCTTTAGTGGTCGCTGGGGACTAATTGACATGCCACAACAAATCCCTCAGATTGGTGTGGCTTTGCTTCTCTGCCCACGCCTTAAATTAACCCTGCTGAGCAGGATACAGCTACAAAATTAACATCTATAATGGTTGCTGTTGTCTATAAGGGACCTTTATCAGATCAAGTCAGATCAAGTCACTAGATTTATTACTGTAAAAGCTCTATGTCAAAAGGAAGGTTTTAATTTATCATATGTTAGCTGTCCCTTTCCAGCTAATTGTACCAAATGTACAATTGTAAAAAATAAAAAGCTGAATTTAAAACAAAATAAATTACTAATGCAGAATGTCTGAAAAGCACTGCTGCAAGGTGCTAAACCTTTGCCATCAATTATGAACGTTCGTTTTGATCATGTTTGATGTGTAATCATTTATTTCAGGCATGTTTAAGCAGAGGTGCAATTGTTGGCTGTCAGGTCATTTTCTCAGACCATGTGTTAGAGCTTCGCTGGAATGTTTGCCCTCTATTACTAGACATCACTTCTCTATACTGTCTCCATGTGCTGTACATCACACTTGGCCTGATAGATAAATGTCTTGCACCATAGTAGATTAATAGTTATTGCTTTTCAATAATTAAATGAAATTATTGAAAGGAAGGCTGTCATTGTGTTTCAGTTGCTTTCATTGCTTAGCCTTTTAATTTTGTCTTTTTTTGTTTCCTCATTGTTTGCAAGACCACAGATGAACAATTTGCAGCATTCTTTTATTTTGACTCCAATTGTCATTTCAGTTAGTGTTGGCAAACAGCTAGATTTGTCATCTTGTCTTTGTGGGAATCTCAGACAGAAACACATGATTTGTAAAGACATTCACAGCTGGTGAGCTTGGATGTATGCTAACAGAGATCCTTTTCATGCAATGGTTTTCTTGTTATGTTGTCATAACAAGCTCTATAGGGTTCGCAAATTGTGAGTCACATTTAAGAAAGGACACGCTAAGTACAGCATGTGCAAAATTCATGTGATCCTTTTTCCTGCTCACTTCCCCTGCTTACTCAGTATTATTGTTTTGATGTTTTGGCCATGCTTTGACAGCACCCCATCTCATGTTAGTATGTATTTATCAATTAAGATGTAATACATAAACCTTAAAGTTGCATTTTTACAATCAGCAAATGTGCGTTTTGTTCATCTGCGTCGCAGTATGTTTGAAAGGGACAGAAAAGTATAGCATCGTGTGGGGCTTTTGCCTTGCATGGTGGCTTTTGGCATCCTCCCTTACCAGTGGAGCTCTGGGGCTCTCATTGCCCACAGCATTGCTATAATCCTGCATTTGAAGAAGATCTGTTTAGGGATCTGGAGACAAAGCACTCTGTCGAGGGTACCAAGTGTCCGCCACCAAAGCCTCACTCCCTAGGCTGCCCTCCAGGTGGGGTGTTCTTCCAGCTGCAGAGACATCAAGGTAAGGGGGAGGGATTGCTTGGTCTGTAGGATTTTAGCTCCAGCACTGTTGGAGCTTGTGATGAGACCACAAGGAGCCACCAGTTTGGAGTGTTTTACAAGGTCAACTTAGTGACTTATGACGTGGTTTGTTGCATTTTTTGTTTCCTCCAGCAATGTTCCACTGACCTACTTTTTTTAATCCCTCGATGTGACTTTAATTGACTAAAGGGAGGGGCAGGTAGGAAGGGGGGGGGGGGGGTGTCTGTGTCTTAGAGAGGATGCATTGGGTACAGGAAAGGGGAAGAGGGTGTTTCATGAGCATGGAGAGCACCAGAGCAACAAGAAAAAAAAAAGATTTTAGAATATTTTAGAAGTTGAGTGATTTCTGACAGAGACTGGTTGCTATGTTCTGTCCACAAAGTAATTTAACAATGTTACGTAACCATAATTGTTGCAGCTCCTAATTGCTTCAGAGTTTCTGAAACATTCACCTGTATGGTATTATTGAGTATCTGAAAATTAATTTGGTCATACTCAATTAAATTTAATTTGACTGTTGTATTGCTATAAATGACAGTCTATGAAGAGCAATGAGATTTTATCCTCTCTTTCCTCAAATCGAACAACTTCTATTTCTTGATCAATGTTTAAAATGACCAACTCATCATCCCAACAACTGTTGAGAATAAATAATTTTGTGTTTTCCTTTTGTCTCTTTTAGCTAGTTGCAAAGCTACAGCTAAAGGAAATGACATGTTAGGAGACACCCTCAAAGTTGAGATTACAGAATATGACACACTAGGGAACGCCCTCATTAGGGCGTAGCTTAGATAGAGGCTAACAGAGAGAATGGAAAACTTTTTGTTTGATGCCATTTTGTCTGTTAGCGGCTAAAGGTACCATGTTAAAATAGACCAGCTGTATTTTGGTGTTAATAAATGGAATTCATGAATTCAACTCACTGACTCTTCTTCATCCTCATATATCAAGAACTTGGCGTGGATAAGGATAATTCTCCACACAACTTAAACCCAGCATTTGAGTCAAAGTAATAACCAATTTCCATAATGTTTTGAAACAGTTGGCTGTGCATGTAGAGATAGTGGTTAGAGGTGGTAACTGATATTTGGTTGGTGGTAACTTATGGTTAGCACCTTAGCCACAAAGAAAGATTAAATTTATTTCAAACCTCCACTTTAAGCCTTTCTTTCTGCAGTTTAAATATTTTTCAGGTGAGTTTTTCTCATGGCTCCTCAACCTTCTTCCACACATTGGGGAAAATGGTGATCAGACATATATAGTTTGCTGATAATTTTTGAGGCAGAATTTGACTGATTTCACAATAGTTCAAATCTCTATTAGTTGAGGATTATGTTTTACACTCCAATTGCTATAGCACTGCATAGGAGACCACAAAAATTGAATTTTTTCATCTTTAAACATGTCTATTGTCAGAATAGACATGTTTCATGATTTTCAATATTGTTTTAAGTTTTTCAAAATTAGTTCTAACTTCATAGGACTCAGATAAGACTGTTTTATGAGCCCCACTTGCTTATATATGCTGCAATTTCTTGTGATAGATTGTTGCTCCTTCACTTTTCTGGAGGAGAAAGGTGCCATCCAACATGACTCCTCCTGTCAGTCAAATCGAGTGCAATGTGCATTTGTCTTTCAGCTGGCCCACCGTGACTCTCGGGACCCTGGTTGTTTCAGATAGGTCGAAGGTTAACTGATTTGGTGAGGCCTGTCTCTGGGGCTGTGATCAGAAAGCTGAGGACTCTTTGAGTGTCCTCCGTAAAGTGCAGTTCTATGTCACTTACTGACACTCGTGTTTGCTTTGTGTACCATAGGGTCCTCTGCTTTGTGGAAAGGAGGGGAGGAAAAAATCTCTTCCCATGCCTTGTTCTTTATTTTCAACCTGAGCTGGATGACTGCAGTCATGAAAATACAATTGGGACGCAGCGTCAACAGAGTTGTCTTGTTTACTGCGTCTATTGATTCTTTTTGATTTAAGGTTGTTTTTCTATTTAGTCACTGATTCACACTGATGCTGATGCATACGTGTAGACTTCATCTGGGCTCAGCAATCAGAACCAACATGCCCCCACCCCAACCTTTCCATGCTTTGTACCTTGTTAGTACATAGTTATGTGACAAATGCTCCCGGTCCACGTGCCTTTTGTTTTGCATCAGGTCGGCCTGTTTGTGTGACATTTGTTTGTTATTGTGGCATAGCAGGGAGGCTTGCAGAGTGCCTTTCCCCCCTGCAGCTGAAACCTGTCATTCCCCCAGGGAGCGGGGGCCCAGGTTTACAGGACAGCTGAGGCAGCCCTGACAGCCCGGCTCATCTCGTTTGGAGCAAGGCACGCCGCTTTGCTGCTCGCTGGCTGGACAGGATTTGTTCCCTTCCTGCCACTTTACATCCACAAGCTCTACATTTAATTAGAATCACTTGTCATGTCTCGTATATCACCTGGGTTCTTGGTGTCAGCTGTCAGCCAAAGAAATGTGATAGTTATTCATTGCTCTGCACAAGTGTAACAGCAAGGTCACAGGACAGAATGCACCTTGAGCCAACTGTACTTAAAGTCGAGGTACGGGTGAGGTGCAAGCATGTCTGGTGTCCAGTTCTACAGATTCTTCTCATTAATATGTCTTAAACTATAAAATAAATTGATCTAATTATGATCAGCAAGGCAAACAGTCTAAAAAGAAGTGTAAAATGAAATGCAGGTGTCAGCTCCAAAGAAGAGTTGGAATATGTCCTTTTTTTCAATGTAGTTAAGCCATCCTAAAGAAAGACCAGTGTTAGAGTCTGCCTTGGCAGGCTTTTCAGCATTGAATTTTACTGCATGTAAAATGGGTCTCTTTGGAACTTTTTACATTGTCTTTTTTAGCAAAAAAATTCTGTATTTTGTACTCAAGAAACATCTCGGAACAAACTGAGAAGTAGTTTTTTAGTTTGGTGTGTTGGCAGAAAACACTACGTTTCATAAGATTTGTAAATTGTATGTAAAGCAGAAGTGTCAAAAAGGATTTAAACTGTTTTTAAATAAAACTGATCAAGTATGTTGCATCAGCTTTTTAACTAAAGTGCTCTTTTACAGTTTTTCTAATTTTTGCAGTTTATTATCTCTACATCAAAAGCCTAAATACTGATCAAATCTAAGTTTGAACCATTTTAGATTTTTTAAAATTAAATTCTGGATAATTGTACAAGCATCTAAAAATCATTTTGGGATTCATAAGATATTTTATTCCATTTGTGAAAACCACAATTTTGGAAGAGTCTGAATGCTTTTGTGGCAACCTTAGCATGAATTTTGTACCAAGTTTTCACTAAATGGCCAACACGCAGAGATGGATGACAGCCCTAAAACAAAGACAGGACAAGTTTAAACAGTGCTACTTTTGTGACAGTTATTGCTTAAGTGATGCAATGGGATGGAAGTAATACCCTGATTATTAATGATTACACCTCTATAGATTTGAAATATTTAAAAGTCACTTAGGAGCTTTGTTTTGGACCGTCACCTGCCTCAGCGGCAGCTGCCTGCACTACGTTCATTTTTTTTCTGTTATCATGTTGCCCCTGTCACTTTAAACTGCAGTGGTTTTGTTCCCTGGTCCATGTCTTGTTCTCTGTCTGTCTGTCTCTTTCACCCTCTCTCGGTCTCTTTCTCTCTGCTTTAACAGCCTGGTTATATAACTCGGTTTTCTTTCTCTGATACCCCGGCGCTCTTGCAGTCAGCTGACAGCACCCAAATGTCTGCCTGGTAAACACACCGCCTTCTGTCTTTTTTCTCTCCAATTTTTTTTTTCTCTTTCCTCTTCCTCTTCACCCCTTCCTACTGCCTAGTCCTCAGCGATTACGGATTGATTCTCTACTCTGTCCCTCTGCCTCCTCTTCCATTGGTTGGGCTCCATATCCCCGGGCCAGTTTCCACATATTAGCACCCGAGGCCAGGGAAGAGGCGGGCAGATACGCATTGCCTGCCATGGCCCATGGATCCTGCAAGCCAGTGAAAAATGAGCTTTGCAGAGGCAATAAATTGCATCCAATTTAGAGATGAAGGCAGAAATAAATTTCTCTTTTCTGAAGTCTGAAGAAAGGGAAAAAAGCCCCTAGATAATTTCTGTTCCATCTTTTTTATGTGAAATTTTCTTTGAAACATCCTTCTTGTGTTGTTCATTTGAATTCATAAAATAATATGACTGTACTTTAGATTGCCTTTTTATGTTTCAGCAGGTTATGAAAATAATCACTCTTGTCTTCGCTGACGTGTTTTGCATCTTGTTTGAAATGCAGAAAAGACATTTTGAAAAAGATACACTTATTAGGCATGATTTAGGCACACACAACACACATACACACCCCTACACGCACACGTGCGCACAGAGACCCAAGGCTTCCCCACCTCCCTCTCCCCGTCTCTCATCACTACATTATCCTAAATGAACTGTCCAAGGGGCTTTAGCTCTCTGAGCTCAGTGCTGCAGAAGTCTGGGAGAATGTGCGAGCTAGTCTGGGAAATGATGAAAGGAAGTGTCTGGTAATGACCAAGGCCCTGCCTCTCCACTTCCCTGCTTGATCCCCAAATGTTTTCAGAATCCTTGTGGCACCTTCACAACACCTCTGTAAAAGAGCTCCTGAAGGAATGAAGAAGTTAGCAAAACCACTTCTGCCCACAAAGCTTGCATCAACAGTGCAAGCCAATACTGTTGAGATCCCAACACTCATTTTCCCCCGTGGTGATGTGCAAGGCTCCCATTAGTCTACGAAGCCCGAACTCTGGGCTGAGATGTTTTTGTGTTGTGTGCCAGTGCTTTCCTGTGTATTACTCGACTCGCCTAAAAAACAGTGGAAGAGACATTGGGGGGGGTGGGAGGGTAGGGCACTCTGGAGAATTGCATCCCATTCTGTTTTTCTCCTCTCTTCTTTTTCTTTATACAAGCAATGTCTCTTCTCAGTTAAAAGGCTGTGTTTCTCAACACCATTTCAATGAGCTGACACCCCGACTGTGAGGTGTTGAAATTGGCAAAAAACATTGTCAGCGCGCAGTGTTGTGGTGCCAGTGAACTCCAAAAGTACAACATGAAAGGGGTGAATTTTTTCTATTTTTTTTTTATTTTATTTTTTTTATTTTGTCTTTGTTGGAGTATATTTTACTGACAACATCGCTACACTTTTACTCATCACTGACTTCACCCGAGGAGATGAATAATTTGCAAATGGGCAAACATGCTTTGTTTGTTGTACACTCTGGCTGTGTTTGCTTTGGATCACATAGCAATGTTTTGTTTCTGCAGCTAAATAAGCACAAATGGATTAACAGAGCACAGCTTTTGTAATAGTGGGCTATTATATTTTTACAAATGCCACAGATAATAACCTGCAATCATCGGCCACTGTTTTAGGTACAGTAACTAATTGGACCCCATTTTCTCTTTTGACATCTTGTGGCACAGTTTTAACAAGCTGTCGGAAACATTTCTCAGTTTTCTCTTTACTTACATTTTAGCATCTTACGGTTGCAGTCTATTTGTTGGCTGCACATTCATCCATTTCACCAAGCGCTGCTCTCCCGTATTGGGATCTGGTAACTGTGGAGACCATTGGACTACGGTGAATTTATTGTCATGTTTAAGAATCTGGTTTGAGATTATTGAAGATTTGTTATATAGTGCATTATGCTACAGGACATAACCATCAGATAATGGCTACACTGCTCATAAAGCTATGTAAATTATCAAGAACAATACACAGAGAGGCTGTTTTTTGCTCATTTTGTACAAAATGGTCCAAGAAAATGTCCCCCTACCGCACAACAAGCAGTCTGAACTGAGGATGGATTCATGCTTTCATCTTGTTTATGCCAAAATTCTGACCTCACCATCTGAATGTGGCAGCTGAAATCAAGTCTCATCAGATCAGACAGTTGCTTTCCAATCTGTGTTTGGGTCATTTTGTTGAGCATTTGCAAATTACTGCCAAACTTCCCTGTTCTTAGTTAACAGGAGTGATGTATGATGTGGTCTTCTGCTGCTGTAGCCCATCTACTTCAAGGTCTGATGTACTATGAGCTCAAAGATAGTAATAGACATACCTTTTTTTTAGTAATACACAAATTTTTATTTAGCTCAGAAACTCACAATGCATATTTTCTCAATTCCAATTCCCAAGGGCTACTTAGATGTAATGTTTAGCAGGCTTAAGCATTTTAATTGCAAAGAATTAAAATATAGTTTTCCAACAGATTTGTTCACTATGATGCACATTTGCCATACGTTATGCCCAAAATTCATGAATTCTAGCAACAAAGTATAGCTCTACAAGAGTAATGGGTTTTATTGCGGTGGTGGAAAAGAAAGGCAAGAATAATGAATGTGGGTTCATTGTCACAATGTTTAATAATTGAGCAATTTATTAGTTTTCCTAATATAATGCAGACCTATTTGATTTACTGGTTCCTTACTTTTATTGTAGCAAACCAGTCTTCCCATTCTAGTCTGATCTGTAACATCAATGATGCCTTCTAGTCAACACTACCATTCAATGGAAACGTTCTTTCCCTTGAAGCATTCTCTGTAAACCAGAGTGATGCTTGTGTGTGAAAATCCCAGTAGATCACAGAAGTCGGACCCAAAAAAAACACACCACCTTCAAATTCACTTGAATCCTCTTTCTCCCTCATCCTGATGATCAGTTGAGATGCCCAAAGATATCGACTTCCTGCATTGTGATTGGCTAATTCATCTTTTGCAGCAAAAAAGCAATTAAACAGGTCTGCCTAACAGGGAGTTTAGTGAATGTGAAAATGAAAAAAATATTCCTCACAAGCATCTTGAGTGAATGAATTTGTATCTTATGTTGCATTAAGCCAACAATTTTGCTGCCTTGCTGAAGTGTACCATGAGTTCATCTAAGCAGGCAGTTAGCTAAGCTCAGCTGATTAATAAATAACAATGCCATGGTCTTGGATCAGTGCACCTCTAATGCGCTCAGACTTTTCGCCTTGTTCCTGTTGCATCCGCTGTTTATTCCGCTCAGCATTGTAAATGCAGGGGAGGGGCGGGGTCCTGCTCTGTCTATCAGCATGTCGTAGGGATGTCTCAGCATGTAGTCATCAAATCCCGCTGTGGCACGAGCTCCGCTCATACAGCCGTGTTTGTCTCTCCACATGGCCAAACGCAATTGGACGTGAGCTCCCTGTAGCTCAGCCACCCCCATCGCTCATCCCCCCTTATATTTTTCCCTCTCTATCATCCCCATCCCTTTCCTTGTCTAAATTATGTAAGTGCAGGGGAAGCAGTGGAAAGGCGCATAGTACAGGCCTTTCATTAACCAGGGTCGTCAGAAGCACATGCGGGTCTACCTTTCCGCCTGGCATGTCTTGTAGCCTGGTTTACCCACTTCCTTTGTAATCCGAATGCATTTTTAACGAGGGGTTTCCGCAGAAGCTGGGCCAGACATGCAGTGGATAACACTGGAACTGAAGGATCAGCTTACTAAATATTAGAAATTAACATCCATAAATGTGTTGTCTGTGTTCTGTGTAGCCATGTGGGGGAATTCTTCCTCCACATGGCTTCTCCTAAAATAACAAAATAACACTTTAAAACCCAGAACTCAAAGCAGGCGAACAGCAAAGACCAAAAACACCAAACTACAAAGACAGATTGATCTTTGCTCAAAAGCTTTTCTGATATTTTGTAGCCATGTGGATCCTTTAATAGATGCTTAAGCAGAATATTTTATTTCTGGCAAAGAAGTGTGTCAAGTATCCATGTTCACATTCCTAGATATGTGCTCCTATGTTTCCTCTGAATCTTCATATTCTTTAAATATCCCTCTTGTTCTATAAACATAAATACAGATTACACAACAAGTACAGTAGTTGTTGACTGAACTATGACAAATATGCATAATTACATCAAAACACGTAGGAAATTATCACCAATCAAAGAACAGTAGCCTCACAAACATTTTTATCAGTATTTTTATTGTTTTAATTTTAGCAGCTGAAAACATTTCATTTCAATCTTAATACCATGGTCTTTGACAATTCTTGACTAGATATTGCAGCACAGTTTATTGCAGACTCCAGACTTCTAAGTGTGTTACAGTTGTAGTGAAAAGTGTACATGCATTGACCATCATCTTACATTTCGCAATAGTTTTTTTATTTTATTTTATTACCTTTTTAGAATGAGTTTTGATTTTTCTTTTTTCTTTGATGATGAAGCGTAATAGAACAAAACAACTTGACAAGCATTGGATGCACAATTTTAAATGTGGTCTTCATTCCTCCATGTACACAACTTTTAGACATAGTCCTTAAAGAAACGGAGCAAACCTGGTATAAAAACATGAAAGATAGCAATGGGAGAAACTAACAATACTGACTGAATAAAGGAGAAATAAATGTAAGAGAAAGGTGATGACTTGGAAAACTGGTGAGTGCCGTCAACAGGACTCTTCAAAGTGCACAATTAATGGCATTCATGCTTATGCAAGGCAATGCAGGCTTTTCATTGACACTGTATGTCACAACAGCTGCAGTTCAGATGTCACATACAAGCATTGGATGAAGTCCAAATTCTGCCCTGCTGCAGATGACCAGTTTTAACAGTTGCTCCGTTGTCGCCGAGTAGATTGAAAGAGAGGTCAGTGGCATTTATGTCTTCCTGTTCATCCCTGTGGTCTGTTACACGGCACTAGAAGCTAAGTGTGTCCTATCTGCCAGGCGGTAATCAATAGGCGCTCTTCACGCGGCGCTGAGTTTGTCTGGCCTCTGATGAGTAATTAAAGAGCACGCTTCCTGCACACAGTTATAATGACTAATGTTGTTTAAAGCAATGCCTCTTGCAGACAAATCAATACTTCTTATTTCCCTCTCATCTTCTCATTTGCTCTCTCCATCCGCCTCGTTTATTTTTGCTGCATGTTGTGCATGCTTGTGTTTATAAAGCCAAACGTCATTCTCCTTAGTTCTTGTAGGTCAGTGTGCCAGTGTGTCATGGCAATGACGCCTACACATTTTGACAACCGCTGAGAGAAGAAGAAACAAAAATATCAAGTAAACAAAGTTACCCACGTGCCTCCAAAAGCCCGACAGTAATGGGCTGATTTATCATACATTTATAATTGGTGATTGTTTTCTAATAGGTAAAAATGCTAATGACTAAAAGAAGACCGCATGTATCAGTGTGGGGTGCATGCTCTATTGCCTGGAACAGGAGAAACAACAGTAAGAGAAAATTAATATGTGTGGAAATTATGCATGTGTGAGTAACGTCTATGCACACCTTTCCACCATATTAAATTCTCATAATTGAATAAAACATGGACGTGGGCTGAACATACCCTGAAAGGGAAATGGTAGTCACTAAAGCATAGAAAGAGCGTTCGGTAAAGAATTGCAAATGAATAAGTGATGAGGAACAAACGAAGTGTGGTATGGGAGGACAAGGGAGTGATTTACTCTTTAATAATACTCAAGACTGAGGTAAAGGAAAAGGATGTTATTTTTAGGTGATTGTTATTTTAAAGATCTAAGTGCCTGTTGTTCATAAGTTCCAGATTTTTTTTTTTTTAAATACCTGGTATAAATGACCAGGAACAACATTTCAGCTGAACACATTTTAGCTTCCCAGACAAACAGAAGTGGAGGGAGGAAGAGAGAGGAGGAAGAAAAGCTGGGAAAGGAACTACTCTCTGAAATATCCTGTAGGCCCTTGGCAGCATTAGTGAAAGGCCTGGGAGGTTAGGAAACATCAAATCAATGCATTGTAATGTGAATTGACTGCTGACTTTGATCATCTGCCTTGGGAGTGCTTTAGCATTGAGTGCTGTCACACTGGCTGGGTTAAGCAAATATGGTATGGGTCTGAAATGGAGAGATGGAGAAGGGTTCGAGAGAGAGGAAAAAAATTGGATGCATGGCACCTGACTGTCAAGAGCAAACAAATAAAAAAATAATATTTAAAAAATGATCTCTTTCTGTGGTTGAATATGGCTGCAGATTGGAAGTGGGATAGAAAATATTATGTGTGACTGTTGTGTACAAGTTTATTACAGTTTTGTAAAAATATGCTGGTTATATGCAAAAAACCTTAATTTTAATATCAGCGATAGTAGAAGTTGAAGTAGTAATAATGGCTTTGGGTCAATTGGCCTCCTTATTACCTTCTACCTCCAATTATACCTACATGTTTTGCACCTTTCTACTTCCGTTTAGTATCTATAAGCAAATAATTTCATATGTACTTAATCCATACTGCATAAAGCTTTTGTACTTTATATTTCCAGAAATTATAGAGATAAATTGTGATTAAAAACACATTGAGATTTTGAACACAGTTTAAAGGGGACATATGTTTCTGTCCTTCCATTTTGGTCGCTGCTGCTAGTGGAAACAATTCAA
This sequence comes from Brachyrhaphis roseni, assembly GCA_903066815.1. Classification (NCBI taxonomy): domain Eukaryota; kingdom Metazoa; phylum Chordata; class Actinopteri; order Cyprinodontiformes; family Poeciliidae; genus Brachyrhaphis; species Brachyrhaphis roseni. Next base: position 11,714 of record CAEFZY010009226.1, on the reverse strand, counting down.
GTGCTAAACAACAAAAAAAAAAAAACACTAATCTATTTTCTAGCAATAGGTTAATGTTTGTTCTTTTTTTTGCCTTGAAAAGGCTACAAAAATCTCTCAATTATTGCCTCTCACCGAGCAACCCTAACAGAGTTCCACCCACTTCATTATTAGAAGACTGTGTCCTTGTCCATGTAGCCAAGGACATGTTCAGATAATCTTTCTCGTGCTGTTATAAAGCCAAAATTATAGTTACATTTAAAAGTATATGCTGTACATTGTACGTTGGTGGTTAAAATACTTTACTTCCACTGCTTTCCCTTTGTGTTTGATGGCCAATGTAAAATATTTTGTGGTTTGAATTATACAGTAACCCAAGAACTGTTCAATTGTAAAGCAACATTAAATATAGTCCATTTGAAACTGCAGTGATCAGGAAAAAATATTTTTTTATACCATGCAGAGTCAACTGTGTTGGTGTGAGGACAGCTCCTCCTCTTGGGTCCCCCATCCAAAATGATGGGTCAGCCCCGCTTAGTGTCAAAAGCTGCTGATACCCCAGCTCTGAAAGTGGAAATGCTCTTAAGCCTTTCTCATATAATGGAGTGGCCAGTCTAATCTGGCCCTCTCTGAGTAAGAGCAGGTAGGGAAGAGAGTGTTTACCACAGTGCTCTGACCCCTTGCTTTTTGCACCGAAGCCTCCAGATTACAGCACAGCGTAACAGAAGTGCACCATCTAGGAGTCTCAGTGTACTTGCTCCTACAAGTATGTGGTTCATATTTGAGCCCCTGCTTGTCATTTTAGATATAAGTTATTTTCAATGTTACATGGTAACTAATACCAGATGGACTTCATCTTATCTTCATCTTCTTCTTATGACCGGTTTTCAGAGAGTGGTCAGACAAAGAGAAAATACCCCATTAGTTGCAGTTGTTTGTCTGTAAATGTCTTTTTAGTTGTCTGGAGGTTAGAGATTAGAAAAGGCAACAGAATGGTACGTGAAATATCCTCTCTGAACACAAAACACACGAAACCTTTCTAAGAATAGGAAGCTGAGAATGTCAGAACAGTTGACCAGAGTTCACCAAAACCCTGGACAGCAACAATTTGGGAAGTGTGTTGCCCACGGTTGCTTAAAACTACACAAGCATTTTTTAAGCACCACACTCTGACTGTCGTCATCTTCTACCCATCTTCTGATGGCTTCTTCCAGGAGGATAATGTACCATGTCACAAAGCTGAAACCATCTCAAGCTGGTTTCTTGAATATGGCAATAAATTCACTGTACTCCAAGGGCCTCCTGTTATGTTAATATGGACACAGTTTCTGAGACTTATTTCTGACACCTGGCTTAATCTATGCCACACAAAATTAAAGACTAAAAGGGGAGGCCTAACCTTCCAGTAGAGAGACGTACCTAAAGAAATGGCTAGTGAGTATATGTGTACTGTGATAGTTGGTAGAAAGAGCTCAAACAAAGAGCCTGACAGACAAATGCTGTGTGGTTAAACCACTGTGACAAAGAAAATACGAGGGAGACGGAGATTCCTTGAGTCAAGCTGGTGCAGCAGAGAAAAGCCCAAAACCTCTTGTCACTGTAGTGAAAGAATAGCAAGACGACCCGTAGGTATTGGGCTGCTAGGTGCATCTCCTAACAAGCTGACTGTTCAAAGGGTTTTTAGTGCTCTAGAGAACATGAAAGGCATGTTTAAAAATTTAAAAGCCCGATCTGTTCCAGTGCTGTGGAGCGGCAGAGGGAAGCAGATTTTTACGTTGCCATAATTCCCTGGTTGCTTGCTTTGTAAATTAATTAAGATGTTTATGACAGCTGCTTGCACCTAATGGAATGCTTATAGAGTATGCTATTAATTATTACTGCTGGCCAACGCAGCAAGCTTTTATATTGCAGAGAATGTATGGCTTTAGTTGCAGCCCAGCTCTGGCTTCGGACTCCAGCTCAGAGTCACCCCCTCCTCTCCTTGTGTCATTAGCTCATCTGTACATACGATAGAAATGGTCACATTTTGTGTATTCTAGGTGTTCACCTTTGTCTGTGTCCAAAGCTATGGGGAACTTATATAAAGCATGTTTAAAAAGCAGCAATAACAAAGCTTACAATTTGTATTCCTTACATTAAACAAATAGGCAGCATATTTTATTACTAGTCCAGTTATTTCTGTGTGGCATTTGTGCTGTGAACTGTGACTGACCCCATGAGTCTCACTTCAGCAGTTTTCTCCCCTGCTGCTAACTTGACTTTTGACTGAAAAATACTGAATGCTTTTAGTAGAAAACAAACAGGAAGTCTGAGTATGCAAATACTAGTATGTTTAATCATAGATTCTTTTCAGTACAGCTGCATCCTTTATATTGACATGCAATATATTAAACCCAATGACAACAGTAAGATGTGAAGCATAAAGATACTTTTTTGGAAACGCATGCAAAATGCGAATCCAGTGTCCATTTAAAAAAAAAAAAAAAGAAGCTTTGATTTTCAAAGCATTCAACAACTTCAGAGACTTCCATAAAAAAAAACAAAAAAAACATCTACATTCTTGGCCTGGAAGTCCTTCATGTGTTATCATCTGAAAAGGCTAGAAAATACATGAAAACTCTGTTGATGACTTAGTAATGTTCATATCGGTCAATATCTAGATTCGCCCAAAACCAATTGTTTCTCATCTTAGTTTTGAAGATTATTACCAGTTCCTTTATCCCATTTAGTCATCATTTAACTAGATGTTCCTTTGCTTTTATCTAATCTTTCTATCTTGGGCAAACAATTTGGCTTCCTAGAATATGTAGCTTCGGTTGCACTCATACATGATAAAGCACCAGAAGCATATTTTGTTTTTTGACAAGTATTTGAGTTGCTGGTGGAAATGGTTTTGGTTTTAATAGTTCTCAAGTTGTTTTTAAAGTTAAGTTTAGTTTCTAACACCAGCACACAGAGTTTATGTAGTTGTATCTCAGTCTGAACATCCATACAGGAGCTTAATCTGGTGTTAAGTTACCCCAAAGTCAGTTGAACAAATAAAAGGCACAGCTCAACTCCCATATTGCAACATGCACTTTAGATTTGTATCTCTCTATCCTCTCAGAAGTGAGGCATCATGTCGCTGCTCTGCAGAGTTTCATCCCGCGTTATCCTCTGATTAGAATCACATCGTGATGCAGCGGGGAGGAAAGAAGCAACAAACTGAAGCACCCTCCACCTGCACCGCAAGGGGCATCATGTGAAATATGTGTTCAGACTTTCATCAACCTATTTATCTGCCGCACATTGGGCTTCCTCACGTGTAAAGTCCTCTGTTGTCTGAGCTTTAAAAAAGAGGGAGGATCTGTGTTGTATTAATCATAGTCCAGTTCAGTGGTTGTCCCATTAACACGTGTGTAATTACAAGGCATTTGTGCTTTAAGCATGACGCAGGAAATAGAGGAGTGGTTCCACTGATAAACTCCCTGCTAATAGAAGTACCTTTGATCTAGATGGACCATTGGGCGGGTCACAAACTTGCAGGTTTTAATTATGAAATACATAAAAAATAGATGCTGTGCTAAGTGCCGACCATGGTTGTGCTGAATAACAGTAGTAATGCACTGGCTGATTTGCCTCTGCCTTTTCCTTGCTTATATCTTCTAGTGCCTGAAGTGCCTCCATCCCAGGCTCTCTGATTCAGTTCGTTAATGCAGAGAAGCAAAACCGACAAGTCTGTGATATTAATTAGTGGACTGACAGACATGTAATTCATCTCCGAGGAAGTTTTCATTACATGCGAGGCTTCAGAGGGGCAGTTTGCCTTATTGGCAAGTGCTTAGACCAGACCTAATGGGGCTGCAGCTCCCTCCCTTCTGAGCAATTACAGCCAAGTCCTTATCAGCTGAGCCACGAGTCCACTGTTATGGGACCTTGACTTCCAACACACTCTCATACAGTGATCCTTCCCTATAGACCCTTGTTCATTAGACAAGTGCTCTGTGCTGTAGTCTCCTGCATGGGAATTGAGACTGAATGAATGATGATAATGACAGGTTTCGTGCATATTTTTGAGTCAGCCTTTAAAGTATTATTAGCTGATATTAGTTTGTCATCAAAGCTCTTGTCCAGTTCACCCCCTTAGTGATTATAAACTACTTAGGAAGATTGTCACAAAGTACTAAAGCTCATCTTATCTTTAAATGTCCACCTCAGTTCTTGAAATAATATAAAAACTTGAACAAGGGAGACAAAAACACAGACCACTATAATTTCCTGAAGTATACTTTGCTCGCTTGCTGTTAAATATAGAGGCTAAAAGTCTGGCAAACCACAGACCTGTAGCCCTTATAATGATTGATTTTAATCTACTGCTTTTTTATGAATATCTCAATTTCCCAGGCGTATTAAGTCCATGGGGTTGAGATTGGCTAACGCCTTAGCCTTTATAGTTTGTTTTATTTCTCTTAAACTCATAGACTTTTAATTTCAGCAGTCTATGGAGTTGGAGGTAACTAACAATCCTAGCAATATTTTGTTTCAATCTGTTTATGTACCACAGGCCCCCAAGAATGGGTATTGTTACTAGATTTGTATTATTAAAGTTGCTGCTGTGGTTTGGAGTGCTCTTAGGGAAACATGCATTTATTGTTTTTTTTAATCTGTTGTTAATTTTTCTCTGGAGTTTCAAGAGATTGTCTTTGACCTGCACTAAGCACATTTAGGAATCTATCAGACCTGCTGTGACTACAGACAAGAGTTGCAGAGATCCCAACGAGTCCCAGCCCGCATAATAGAATCACAGTTACCACACCTGTTTCAGCTTTTCTTATTTTGTATTTCTACACACAGACATTAAAGTCAATTTTTTTAAAAACATTACAAGCCATATTTAAGAATAGGCATTAGATGTTGTATTGAGGAACTCTTGGAATCTTGGCTATTATACAACAGAGTCAGTCTCAGCTCTCAGCCAAGTGAGCCTGTGCAGCGGTTTCTTACCAATAACAATAGTATTTATCAGTGTTCCCTGTGGTACAATTAAAATCCCGTCAGAGTCTTAACTCTGCCTCCAAGCCATACCTGCTGTTTTTTGGCCCTCCTGAGCAACGTCAATTCCTCTGCTGCATTGTATAATTCACGAGCCCGCCATGCAGCGCCATAGACCCACCTGGAGACTCCAGGAACGTAGATATGCGTCTGGGAGGGTGTTGATCATGAACCCACAGGTCATTTGTAAGGGGCTGAGGTGCATGTGACATAAAACCTCAAGACAGTTGAGGCTCCTATGATTTCAAGGTCACCCTGATAATGTCACTCTTCCATTGGGACCCTCCACCTTCCTGCATCTCCCTCACCAAGGCATGTTTAGTTGTATTCTTTCATGACCTTTCTTCTTTCGTCTTCTCAAAGACAGTTGTGATGTCCTCTAAAACTAATTTGGATGTGTATCTTCTATTTGCAGACAATTCCATGGCGATGCTTTAGAGTAACCTGTGGAGTCTCAGAGTAGTTGCTTTTAGTTAAAACCAATTAGAAATGACCAGAAATAACAGTGCCTGGAGACAAAGAAGTCATTTTTCTTTGAGCATCCCCAGAGAGTTGGCCTCTCTATGGATTAAGTGTTTTAGTATATTAGGGGGCAGCTGATTAGAATCATTGTGCTTTTTTAATCATTACATTTTTGCATGCATAGTGTAAAGTCGCATAATAGCTGGTATTAAGTGTGTCACAGCAAGATGGAGAATTTGTTTAAATGACTTTGTGTACAAAAAGTGGCCTTTGGAAGGCTTACCAAGGAACAGCATTGGCGTCAGTTTACCTTTGACATCTAAAGTCTCTATGTGATCTGTGTAGCAATGCAAAGCCTTATTCTGGCATTCCTGTGTTTCAAAGTGTTTCAAAGTTTATGCTTAGTTAAATTGTTTGGATATGGAGCACCATAAAAATGGATTAGCTCTCTCTGGAACTTTAAGATTCAGGAAGACACTTCTGTTTGTGTTGTCAAGCCGAAGCAGTACTCTTAAAGTTTAATATATAACTGAATTATTATTTTTAGGAGGGGGAACAGATTACAACTAAAAGTTGAGGCAACATTTATGCTTGTTTGGGACAAAAGTGGACAGAACACATGCTGAAAGTGACAATACGATTATGGTTAAGTATTTTCACAAGCAAGTTCTGTCATCAGCCTGATACACTGATGCTTAAATAGAGAATCTAGAAGTTCTTTATTTAAGCAGTTGGTATTTATACAACAAGTTGCTGTATAAAACGTAGAAGCAGAAGAAGAATGAAGAGGTACTATATTCCTCAAATAGATATGCATATCAAAATTGGCTGTTGACTAAAATCAGTTTGACTTACTATCGTTGGAGAAAAGCAGAGAAGGAAATGTCTAGTCTTTTCCCGATTACTGAACATGCCACACCAGCACTGACAACAATACTATTTGGTGTAGATATTGATATTCAGAAGAAAAGACACAGAATTAGCTGTATTCAGTATCAGTAAATTGTTTAACAGCAACTTCAGGTAAAACACAGAAATGAAAGGAAATTTGAAAGGGAATTAGTGATGTGACGTTCATGAACGATCCGATTCTTTAGAGTGGCTTTTTACTCTGAATGATAGGATGCCAGTCTCAGTTAGTGAGAGTTGGTCTTTGTTTTTCACAACATTCCTTGCTTATAAAGCTCTACACACACTGCAGTGGCTACATGTTTAAGTGTTGTTACCATTAGTGCATTGCCTCGATTGCTATATTAAATAAAAGATGATTTTTGTTTCTGTCAAAGTAACTTGAGTGCACTTTTTTCTCATCTGTTTGTTATATCCTAGTTTGTTTCTGCATTACAAATAGCACTAAAATCCTAATAATGCACACTTGATATTTATATTTTGATATTATACTCTATTATTTTCAAAATCCTATTTTGAAAATATATTTTTGAAAATATGTACATAACCATTTTTCTGCAAGACCATACTGTGCTTCTATTTTGCATCTAAATTTTACTTTTTGTGTGTGTGTGTGTGTGTGAATGTGTGGATTTCATCCACCCATGCCTGGTTCCTCTAAATTAAAATAAAACTATATAATGAATTAAAATGGCTTATTTTTTCTTCCTTTTTTGAATAGGTCTTAGAAGTGAGCAGATCCTGAAGGTTTTGCTCCCTTCAAAGAGCCATAAGTCCCATCATTAAGGGAAATTGTATTTTCCATAACATTTTGAGACATGTCTGCAACTTGTTTAAGGTGCAACAGACTGAGAGAGAGCAAGACTGTCAACAGATAAGTTAAATATATCAGGATGTGCAGAACAGGCACAAAAGACAGGACATCTCACATCGTCACTTATCAATACATTAAAACTGTTATGTTTTGATTATCTCACTGAATTGACAGTGAGATAATCGTGTTGCCAAGCAGACCATAAACATTTGGTTGGTTTGAATTAGAATTTCTGCAGTGTATGTTTCTGGTGGGAATAGTTTTGTTATAAAAGTTTTCTGTATTTCTAGTTACGGTCTCCGTGGCACTCCACAGAAATTGGGACAATTTAATTAGCAATTTTGTTAATTTCCCAAAGTTTCTCTATTAGGGACAGTTAGGACAGATAGCAGAGGGGTGACACATTAACCTGTATCCGGCCTACATAGGTAGAGTTTGACAAGCTTTAAACAAAAAGTAAGTTCACAGGGGACATTGGTTTTACATTTTTCTTGCACAAACACACCTGAAATCAGTAGCTCCTCAGTCTGTCCCCAAATTCTGCAAGAGAATACTTACAAACCATTAATTTAAATTAGGTCTGATTAAACATGAAAATATCTAGAACTTTCTGAAAACAATATTCAAAGACTAGATTTATCAACAAAACAAAGCTGTGATGAAAACGATTTTTCCAGGTTTCTTCATGACCATTAGAGATAAAGCAGATATCATATTTACTGCAGTGTTGGCTGTTTGTTTAATTGGTCTTCCCATAATTGACTGAATTTGTGAAAAATGAAAAAGTAAGGCTTTTCTTTACAAAGACGGGCACCTATGCCACTCTATAATAGGATAATTTTAGTTTCTCCAGCATTACTTACTCACAACTAGAGATATACCAACAAATGCTTAGATTGTTTTATTTTATTTTTTGCTTTTATCTGCTTTGATCATTCAGTGTCAGGTCAATAACTGAGAAATTAGATTTATTTTTCCTGTTTATGCATTACAGCCAATAATTCCCACCATCTTTGTTCTACAGTTGGTTCAATACACTTTGTATTGCCTTGTTGCTGAAAATGTGCTATATAAATAAAATTACCTTTACTTTTACCCTGCTGAAATTCATTTATGAGCGTTTTTTAGTTTTTATAATCCTTTGAAAAAGAAACCCAAGAATCAGTGAAAATTTGATTTTGCGGCTCAGATCTCAAAGAAAATGAGAAAAAAGTATTTTGCCAGGTAAAGCCTAATCAGTATATTTCTTCTAACAACCTTCAGTCGGGGATAGAAAATCATTTGTTACTGTCTGAATTTTCTATTTCTAATCTGAGAGGCCTTATTAACCAATTAACCGTGGCGCATGTGTACAGTTAGCATTCCCAAGGCCTGCGTAAGTGACCCGTAACTTGAGTGGGTGTGTAGCTGGTCCCTCACTGGAACCACACTGGTTCTTCCCTGAATTGGGTCTGGTTATGTCCTTGTGTGCGGTGGGCGTGCAGTGATGGCATGTGGAGCAGGCGGCGGGAAGCAAGCCTTCCATGTCTCCCCAGACTGAACAGTGAATGAGGATAAGTGAGGAGCGCCAGTCAATGAATCAAGCAGCAGGAAGGGAGCAGCCAGGGGGGGAGTGTGACGTCCCCACGGGAGAGGCCTCGCATTAGGAACTTCCTCGTCTGTGTGTTTCTGGCACAGGTTAAATGGATCGCTCCCATTAGCGTGCTGAGAGGACAGCTCCATTATATGAAGGAGACTGTAACTTTGAATGTCACGGTGCAACAACCCCAGAGCACGCATCGTCTACCAGGGAGGCAGGGTGACAATAACCATCCATGATAATCATTCCCTGTCAGGCTTTAAGGAACCTGAAATTATGACGTACAGCCTGCCGTGGGCCTCAGACTTCATTACAGCGCTGTCACTTTGAGGCGTCTGCGATGGCATTGCGCTTCACAGCCGGCTGCAGCAGTGTGGCTGCCAAACCTCGCTCTGACTCTCCTCCAGTCTAAATGGCATGTTTACAGGATGTGTGCCCCCCCTGCAGCTGGATGTGGTAGAGGTTAACCTCCAGTTGCCTGCATAGTACTTCTCTCCCTTCATGTCTCATGAGAACACTTGCTGAATTGTTTACACATGCAAGAGAGAATATAACTGATCAAAGGCCATGCAGTGACAACTAGCCCTCCCTCCACTGTGACGAAATGTTAATGTAGAGTTTAGTATTCAGCTTCAACTTCATAAAGACTGAATGCAGGTTTGTCTTTTAACTTGCTACACTATTACTGCCCAGGATGAACACATATTTACAAGAGGCATTCCTCAAGATATAAACATGTTTATGGCAGCTTGTTTGTCAGCCAAGGAGAGCTTCACCTCCAGAATGACCTCTGAACCTGCCATCCTGCAGAGAAGACACGAGTTGGCAGGCGTCGCCAATGTCAGTGCCCAGAGCAGACTTCTTCTTTCTCACCGCCTGACTCATTCATTGGCTTTTGTGGCCTCCTCTCCTTGCCACCTCCAATCACGGAAATCTAAATGACACATAGAGGGTGAAGCGGGCCTTCTTACCACCCCTCCTACTTCTTCAAAACCTGCATGGCAACAGGCTAGAAAAGATTTGGTGCAGAATTGCATTACTGCCTCCTAGAACCACCTTTGACACACTGATACCCTTAATGTCTTTAATTTACATTCAAAGATTTAAGAAAAATAGAGTGAAACACTGAGAGATGCAAAGTAAACCATAAAAATAGCAATAGTACTAATATAGTTTCTAGCACAAAAATCCATCATGGTATTTGCAAAGTGAGTATCTGATAATTATTTTTCTTTATTTTCTAACTTGAACACAGATTCTTAAAATGTTTTTTTTTTTCAACAAAAACTGGATGAAAGCAGTGTACAAAAACTTTTTTTTTAATATAAAGGAAAGTGTGCACAGACAAGGTATAGCTTGTGAGTCATTCATCCAATCATGCAGTATTAGTCAGTGAGAGTAAAAATGTTTCCTTTGTTTACTTATTTTTTATTTAGGTATACTGCCTCTTGTAGCTGTAGAGAGTTCAAAATCTCTACAGCTTGACACAGACCTCAGGACCTTCGCTGCATATCTTTCTAATTAAACAACACTATGCCAAAAAATCTATAAGAAATATGAGGTAAAGCTTATTACATATCATTAAACCACAATGGACAAAGTTACACAATTAAAACACAAAGTGGAAATAAAGACAGCCTCATAAGTAATATTTGACCCAAAATTTACCACCGGATTTCTAAAAGTAAGTAAATGAAATGGAAACAGCATAAAATACATGTTGTTGTGATTTTAAAGCACTCAGTTAAATCAGCTCTATCATTCTCCAGGAAAAAGTCTTCTAATCAATGTAAAAGTCCTTTACCCAGTTTCCCAGTTTTTGGCCATCTGGAGCCAACAGCAATAAATAATCCTGAGATCAAAAGGAGTAACAAGGTATACTTCCCAGTCAGTCGTGATATATTTTATTTGCTGGTACATAAGTTATTTATTATACTACTTAACTTAATTCATATTTAAATATCAAAATTAACCTGCAATATGTGTACATTTTCAATTCGACTCCTCTATAATGGAAGAAATGTAACAATGTTGGTATTAGTAATTTAGTGTCTAATAAGCAGCTCACTTTTAAAAGTGCAGTATTTTGACAGTATTAACTCTTGCAGCAGGTTTTACAGAGATGAATAAAAACAGTGTTATTATGTACACTACTGTGTTTACTACTTTTATGCATTTGTTCATGTTTGCATCTTTTTCATCATATTTTCTACCATCTTTCCTGCTAAATATGTAGGATATTTAGCCATGCATACTATAATCTGCTGTTGCACCTTAAGGGCTCACTAAATGTAATATTGTATTATAGTTCCTTTACAAGAAGTAAACAAATAAGCCATTTTGAATACCTTTGTGGACATGAGTTTATTTACACAGACAACCTTGCATCTTTCATTGTAGTGAAACCCAAACATATAACTGAAGAATGAGTCACCGTCTGACAGGTAGCAGTATGTGAGAGTGTGGTCTGTGTGGCTAATGATGGGCAAGAACATTTGCACTGTACACGCCCTCACACAACTGTTGCTCATTTCCTCTACGATAAAAACATTTGACAAAACAAAGATATGCTAGCAGCTGTAAGATCTCTCATTAGGCAATGAGAGAGCGTGTCACACTGTTTTGTAGCTTTCTCACATTATTTACATTTGAAAAAGATGATGCTTCATTTTAAAACTGAGGATGTTGTTTTTTCTTGAGTTTGAAAGAGGTCTGACAGAAATCCAGGAAAAGTCAACCTATTTCTGTGTAACTCGGTTTCCACTGAGCACACCAGCTGTGGTCTAAGAAAATGTTTTTACCTCGAAACAGAAACCGTTACAGATTCCCCCCCCCCCCCCCCCCCCCCCCCCCCCCCCCCCCTCCCCCCCCCCCCCACCCCTCCTCTCTCTCTCTCTTTCTCCCCCCCCCCCCCCCCCCTCCTCTCCTCCCAGGTTTCTC
>CAEFZY010009220.1:0-18547 GCA_903066815.1 Brachyrhaphis roseni | reverse complement strand
GACCCCGGGCCGGGAATCGAACCCAGAACCTTCTTGCTGCAAGGCAACAGTGCTACCAACTGCGCCACTGTGCAGCCCAGAATTAAGTTTATATATGTATATATTAAAAAAACGTTATATAAGATTTCGCTCTCTTTTTTTTGGTGACTTAAACTGATCGTTTATTTTTTTAAATTATTTTGCATTTAGCTCGTTGTAGTAATTAAAGTATGTAAGCTGCTGGTTCTACCTGTGTAAACCATTTGAAATGACGCTTTCTATCTTCACATCCGTTGTCCTTGGAGATATCGTCATCTTTTCGAGAAGCAACAGTTGCAACATTGTTTAATACAAAATGCAAAACATAATGCAAACTGGAAGAAATGACCACGAATGAATGCTTTTCTTGTCTCTGCTTTCCCCTTAGGAAAGGAAGACATTAATAAAATCAACTCACATGTGCGAGTAGATAGAGGCAGCGTTACTCAGGCCAGCTATCATTATCCCTGTTAGAAAACATTCCCGGTTTTGAGTTTTCAACTGAAGTGATTTCATTATATTGATGTTAATAAATCAAACCGGAGGGTGAATCCTTGACCTGCATCGCACTTTATAGCAGAAAATGTGGAGTTTTGTTTGTGAATTTCTACTAATAATACACACACATCAGCTAAAGCACATAAGAAACATCACTGCACCAAATACCAACAGAATCAAGATTTATGATCAACAAAAATAACTATTGCCCAACATAGCAAGACAACACAAAGACAACATGGATCATACAAGCACTTCTCTAAAAGATAGAAATAAATACAAGTATAAAGTGGGGAAGGAATAATGAAATTAATAAGCTGATTAAAAATCTAACATTTTATATTGTTTCACACCCCAAGAAGCATAAAGGAAATGGTTTTATGGCCTAAATTCATGGAAAAGTGCAACAGTAATAAATTATAAAAGGATTCCCCAACATGTTCTATTGCGTCCAAGGAGAGAAGAAGAAGAAGAAGAAGAAGAAGAAGAAGAAGAAGAAGAAGAAGAAGAAGAAGAAGAAGAAGAAGAAGAAGAAGAAAAGAGCTACAGTCAGGAATACATCCTGGTGTTCAACCTCTAATCCTGTTATTTCACAGCGTTTACTCTGTGAAATTGTAATATAATCCCTTCAGAGTATGTAATAAACAGTGTGGGAGACGTTTCCTCAAAAAGCTCAAACCACAAACACAAAGGGCAACACTTTGTCATTTCTGAATAATCTGTTAGGTATTTAAACCAGTTTTAAACCCTAAAACATTACTTTTGAATTAAGGATTTTATTTCTCTTTAACAAATTCTATTTAATTGGATCCCAACGAGAAATTAAAATGTTGCCATTACTGACATGGCAACAGGATACTTCACTGAATCTTTAAAGATTCAGTAGCTGCATTTGTCTATATTCAGCTAATGTTGGAAAACACACAATTTCGAAATCGGGGTGTCTCCAAAAAATAAAAAAACGCAATAAAAATCACACATCACACAAGAACTACATTTCTACCAGGGCTGGCCTCATGTTTCTGGTTTTACTCTGGGAAAATACAGAAACAAAATGCAGGGAGGGGAAAATTACTGTGTTTCCTTGAAATACTTTCTATAGCTAAACTGTGCATACATAAAAAAGACAGCAAGCACATCTCCACAGTCATTGTTAATATGGTGTTACTTGTCAGGTAAAAGAGCAGAGCAGATGGTAGTCATTATCTCTACAGGACACTGAAATTTGAGATATATTTTTTCTCATTTCATCAGTCCAAAGTCAGCTTGGTTGTGAAGGAGTCGTTTTTCCATGATTATAATGCATCTGTCGAGCAAACAGAAAGAATTCAGACTCTTCCCTCAAGAAGGGCGGAATTGAAAAGTTCTGGTTCTTGACAATAATCCCTCCTGCAATGCTAATCTGTCAGCTGCTGTCGGAGAATGTTGGATCCTGATTGATGAAGCACTGATTAAGTTGCTCCCTCCAAGAATTTCAGTCGTCGGATTAATAATAGCGCTGATTTTTTTGCTTCAATTGGCTGCACAGTAGCACGGTGGGTAGCGCTGTTGCCTTGCAGGAAGAAGGTTCTGGGCTTGAACCCATTTTGAATGGAGTTTTGCATTTTCTCTTTGCTCATACATGGCTTCTCCCCAGATACTGTGGCGTCCTGTAGCCTAAAGACATGGCTGTGCGGTTAGGGGTCTCTAAATGAACTGTGTGGATAGTTGGTTGGTTTTGGGTAATGGAAGTTGAAATGCTGTATGATGTTATTCCCTCATAAGAAACACACCTGGATTGTTGCCTTGATTCTTTCATGAATTTTTAAGAACTCCTTGAATCACTCTTGGCAACCATCCAGCTGTGCAAAATGCCTGAGTGGATCTAGCTCCGCCTTCGAGGACGAACCTCCTCCTTGTAGCTGCAGTTTCCAAGTTTCCCAGCTTCCGCCTCACAAAGCAGCCTTGCCCCCGCAACTGCCTCCCTCAGCTCCTCCAAACTAGCCTGCAGCAATTAGCAAACACCTGGTGGAACTGCACATCTGGTAAGCTCATTATATGAGCACGTTTTGAGTGCAACTCTGGCAAAAATGTTGTTTAAGGATTAATAGAGGAGCCATGTCGTCAAGACTCTTGAAGGCGGAGTTTCAGAAAGAACAAGTGTTTCTTAAAGAGACAGGGACAATGACTGGATGCAATCTGTTGAGTTTCCTTAGATAGAAACTTTTTAATTTACTTTGAATAATTAAATGAACATACTGTACTATTTGATAACTGGGATCAATTGGAATGTATGTACGATTGAATTGAAATGATTGTTTTGTAAAGTGCCCTGAGACAACATTTGTTGTGAATTAGCGCAGTATAAATAAACCAAACTGAATTGAAAACTGAATTTGAGGCCCAATTTTCAAGCCGTTAATTTAGGAAATTAAATTTCTCTTAAGTCATATTTTATACATATGGCATTTTTATAACTGAAGTCAACATAGTTACTTTATTTTGCTATGATAAACATATGATACCGCATCTGTAAATGATCTTGTCCAGGGCTTCTCAAAGTGTGAAGTGTGCCTCCTCTAGGGGGCGCCAGAGTTCTTCAGGAGGGACACAGTGTGAGGGGAAACAACAAAATCATGGATATTTAACCTTCACCAAGAGACAAATTGGATAGCGCTGTATTAACTAAAGCTATGATGAGTGAAGCTAGACTTATAGCTGACACGTTGAACTTGATGCTAGCCCAATGTCTTGCACATCTGTCGCATCACCTTTCACTCAAACTGGCCGATTTGCAAGGTGCTCTTGTGGAGCAGGTTCATCTGCACCGACGTTTATACGATCCCTCTGCCTGGGCTCAGTTTTGGAGAATGCTGCACCCAAGTAAGCGTCAAGTATAAAAGCCGTGCCATAAAGCCACACTGCTAGCTCAGCTCGAATCCCTAAAAAGTACGACTATAACTCAGCCGTAAGGAGTCTAGGCCAAGTAAAATTTGTATTATTTAATTAAAAAAAAAAAAAAAAAGAAGGCAGGATAACCATGATGATTTAAAATTTGGGTTTTAATGAAGTAGGTCTGAAGATGCTCCATTGCCAGGGGTTGTCTGCCAAGCCCTGGGAGTTTTTTTTTTTAAAGGCTAAATAAACTGCGGTCACAATTAGAAGAGAGAACAAATCTCAGCTTTAAAAGTTTAAATCGGTTCCTCCGTATGATTAGTGCATTTCAAAGTCCTTTGCCTTGTCCCTCGTTTAACCTTCCCCTTGAGTTAACTGCTCGGCCGAGGTTGTGTCAGCTTTGTCCAGTGGTGTGAAAAAGTCCTGCATGCTGTATTACTGTGGTATTGGCCCTAATTATGTTAACTGCAAGGCAGCTTTCACTGACCGCACCACCAAGGGTTTACAGGGCTCTCATTATGCACTTAGATTGTACTGTAAACCAAGAAAAACATGGAGCCAGAACCTCCTGCTCCAAAACCACACTGTTTCCTAACATAGTTGAAGTAAGGCTGTTTCCTTTCTTTTGTTGTTTGCTGGGATCTCTAAACAACTCAGACGAGAACCGGTTGAAGTCAGCATCGGGTCTGGTGGCTCTCGTTTTGGTTCCCTGACCAACCACAACACGGTAAATTACAGGTTTTTCTTAGGCAGAGCCTTCTTGTACCATTTTAAGTTACAAAAGGATCTAAAAATGTTCTTTGTCACGTCACGTGGTCCATTTTCCCAAAGTTTAAACATGAACTTCTGCAAACATGAACCGATAACGATGCCAGAACTCAGACTGAGAATGAGAATGCACAAACGTACAAGCAATGGAAAACGTCTAGTCACAACTGACAGGTAATTTGGATTTCTTCATTTGATGCTTGAGTTCCCATCCCCCATTTCTCATGCCACCCTGGGACATTGCCCACATCATCAATTTCAAAAGAAAGTGCTGGTGATACCAGTGGTATAAATCTGCTTATTTGCACTTCTGACAATTTGTATCTTAATAAACTCAGCATAGTGTAATAAAACATGATTTAATGAACATTACTTTTCAGTGTTTAAGGGTACATTCACACCAGACCTGCTTAATACGTATTAGTCAAATTCTATAGTTTGTTTGCCAAGAGGTCTGGGTTCGTTTGGGTGAATAAACAATCAAACTTTGATGCGGACTTGGCTTGCCTACAGTTCTAGGTCTCGGTTCAGTCGGAGTGAACGCTGGTGCGTTTCAGATGCACATTGGAACGTCAAACGGAGGCAGACTACGGTGCAGTGGTACAACCAAAATAAACTAGCAAGTGTAGTGCTAGAAGGAGAAATGGCTCGTGGTCCTTTGCCAAAAACAAAAGAGAAATCATACAACCGCTAGAATCTGATGCCTCTCCA
Organism: Brachyrhaphis roseni; assembly: GCA_903066815.1. NCBI lineage: Eukaryota > Metazoa > Chordata > Actinopteri > Cyprinodontiformes > Poeciliidae > Brachyrhaphis > Brachyrhaphis roseni. The sequence continues at coordinate 13,678 of CAEFZY010009220.1, read as the reverse complement.
TTTCTGTTCACATTTTGTGAAGAAACCTCTACTGAGCACCGCTAAAGACAGTCCGGTTACCTTTAGAGGTATCAGAGTTTGAGAAAAGATGGCTCTGGCTCATTTAGAATAGTTTTAGAACAGTGAAGACACCAGCTACTTTACTTTGGATGGCTATGAAATGTAGTCATCCATTCATCCGCCCGTTATACAACAGGCTTATCCGCGTCTTGATGCCTATCTCCCGCGGTCAACAGGCGTGAGGCGGGGTACATCCTGGACAGTCCATTGCAATGAAATGTAACCATCTTATTCTTTTTTTAACTTTTCCCTTCAGGTCTCACCACAGCGAATCGTCTGTTTTAAGGCTTGGCATTAATATTTGTATTTAGACCTGGAATGGTAAGAGATTCTCAAATGACCTTTTGTGAAAATGCCAAGGTTGGATATTAACACAAAGATTTAAAACATAGTATGCCATGATCATATTGCTTTTCTTTGAAACAGCGAGGCTAACAGTTTGTAGTTTAATAAGAACGATGAAGAAGCAGGAGCTTTGTTTTAGCCAGCTGACAGGCCGTGCTGACTTTAATTTGTAGGAACAGTATGAGGAAGGGCTTTGTGGTTTTGAAACCATAACTTTAGGAAATCTTGGTACACCTTGAACTTGGTAAACGACCCATTCCTGGTTATATTTAGTTTGAAACACTTTACCGGTTATGTTGACCTTTAGGATCGTTGTAAACACGTTTGGGGCTTGAGGAGGTTTGCCAATGTAATATAACTTCCTTCAGGTTTCACAGCATAAACCATGTCAACTTTATTTCGTGTTAGGACACTTTTCCTAGGCTTTCCAGCTTCACATTACAATTAATGGTTGCGTACACACTTCGTACCAGTTCAGAAGAAATTGGTAAATAAACACTTTTGTTCTCTTTGTAAGTAGAAAAAAAAAATACACAATGCAGAATACAACACAAGAACAGTGCCAGCAGTTATTGGGTTCCAGTGACATGTCAGGGCCTCTGGAAGTTTACACAGTTAGAGTTGAACTGTATGAGTTGGTGTGCCTCACAACATACAGTAGTTTACGTGGATCCTAGCTAGTTAAGCACCACTGATAAAGCATAAATAAAAACTTTTAAAATGGCAATAAAAAAGCAACACCCTGGCAGAGGCCCCATCTGTACTGATCAGAGCCAAAACTGTGCATTAGTCGAATTAGAGGCTATTTGAGAGCAGCTCAACTCAAAGCCAAGAGCGTTGGGTATGCTGCTGAAGATTATAGCCCGGCTTGCAGTCCTGTTTCCAGCGCATTTCTGCTGAAGATCAGAGTCCTCTGGCTAAATAGCTCTGCAGTAAGTGCCATGAAGGAAGACTTGCATTCAGCCAAGTCCACTGGTCCACTGGCAGCGGAGAGGCTGGCAGAAGAAATTCCCAGTTCCATAGTTTAAACAGCCAACAGTAGATGATTGGCCTGGCAAAACATACTCACTGTGCCTAGCAAAACAGATGGCAGTACTTATGTTCTTAACCCTTACTCAGGCCTTGCATTATAAAATATACAAAATATGCAGCAGCAAATAATACCTGGTGGCTCTCACTACTGTCCCGTTTCACAATGAATTCTACGTTGAGCTGCCGGATAAAAGGCGCCTCATTAAAACAGGTGCCTAAAAAACTCAGATATAACAGAATAAATGAGGCAGGGAGAATTTAATCTATTACTGGAAAAAGAAGTCAGATGATTCATGTATTTATTTAGATTAGGGTAAGTTTTTCTAGGGATTTTATGGAATCATGATTATTTGATTAATTAATGTGGAATGCAGTTTTTCTAAATGTATGTGGTTTTGTACCAATTTCGAAAGGAAATCCGTTTTGAATTTACAAATGGTTTTAAAAGGACAGATTACACATGTTTTTATTAAACATACATATATTTTTAGGATCCTTTGTGAGATTCAAAAAAAGGGGGTCACCTGCACTGAGCAAAGTTGGCCAGGACTGGAAAACCAAGTAGCTAGCTAGCTAGCTGTCTTGCTAGCTGGACGGGAGTCTCTCCGTTTCCTGAATGGGGGCACTAACTGGAACCAGAAGGTTCTCTAAATTGGGAAAAGATTGGAGCCTGATGGGCATTAGAGCTGAACAAATAAACAGGGAAACAGTGATTCTGAACGTTTATTTTTTTAATTTGAATCATACATATTTGTTGTGTAACAAAGATTACCTCCCTACATCTGTCACATGTTGGTACAGAAAATATCAACAAAAGTAATCAATCAGAAGAGTTTGGTCATTTTCAGCAGAGACATTTTTGGTAATGAATATTAATGGAAAAAGACTTGATTATTAGCTAGTTCTCTTTCCTTTAGAACTACTAGCATTTAGAGTCATACACATATTTCTTGCTTCTCCTGAAGCCAAATTACCTAGCATGGTTGTATATTTATTTTCCCTTTATTCCTATTGAATTCAAAATCCAGTGGAATATGCCATAATGTGGGAGCAGATGCCACGCTAGCTAGACTTATTTTGGTCGATTTGACTGATGCGGTCAAAAATATCAAATCACAATCAACCTTTACCTGTCCATTTTTAAAATGCTATTAATTAAGATGAGTAAAAATTAAATGCAGTTGAATTTGTCATTAAGTCCAAAGAAGCTGAACAGAGAATCCACATCATCCCGTCACACATCAAGCAGATGAATACATGTAACATTTTGGTGCCATAGTGACCAAAACCACTGATTGTGGGAACCTGGTGATTATACATAAATAATGAAATTAAACAATTGCATTTACAATGGCCCCCTTATCTCTGAGTTCAACCAATTGCCTTCACAAGTTGCCTGATGATTGCTAATGATTAGAGTCTTACTCTAACCCATTTAATCCAAATTTTTCCCCAGACATGAAAATATTAAAATCAGATGTCATTTATAGCCCTTTGAACTAATCAAGGGGAAATAATAAAAAAAGAAATTGTGGAAAAATATATGAAAATGTGTGTTTTAATTGTGACCGGTGGGATAATATGGTGTTCTTATTAAGACGAGCTAAAAGTGATTTTTCCAAATAGAAAAGATCATAAAAGGTGAACATAGTTTCTTTAGTTGAATATATCTTTCCACAGCATTACTTTAGTGCAACATTTTCTCTGTAAAGTACAAATTCGACTATCTGTATATTCAAAACCAAGGTAAATTTGAGTGCTTGAGTGTTTATGCATAATTATATAGAACTTCAGTCAGATGTAGTGTTAAGTTATCATATTAACAAAGAACATAAAGATAACATCCATAGTAGAGGCCTTCATTTATATTACTGAAAATTATGAACATCTGTCATTCTCACTGTCATACAGTAATAAACTCAGTCCAGGGATTGAAGGCTGGTGTCGGGCATCTTTTCCATCCATCTCTGCTTCAATACACCTGAATCAGGTGATTAGCAGGACTCTGGAGAACTGAACTGCATACTGAGGAGGTCATCCATTTGATTCAGGTGTGTTGGACCAGGGACATACCTGAAAGTTGCAGAATACTGGACCCTAAGGCCTGGAATCAAAGTCCAGTTGTTTGGCTCCTTCTCACCGTTTGATGACTTTGGTATTCTTAAATTTTGGGTTATTTCATCCCCTCCTTACTTTCCATGATCTTTCCTGAAGCACTCAATGTGCAATAAAGCCTTGAATTTCTCCCATGCCTGGTCGATGCAAAAGCAACATCTCTGGAAACGATTCTTGCATTGACTGACCACTAAGTGTCTTGGTCACATCTTGAAGAGAAGTGTCCATTTAAGATCTATTTCCATGACCTACTGACCTTATGCCAAACCTTTGCATAAGATAATAAGTCACAACCCATGAGAAGGTCAGCAAATCGGTCGTCTGTCGTACGACACATTTGTAAAATAATATCTAAAAGGTAAATGGCCTGTACTTGTATAGTTCTTTATCAAGTCCAAATGACCTGAAAGTTCTTTTCACCACATTTAGTCATTCACCCATTCACACACATTTACACACTGATAGCAGTAAGCTACTATACTGTAGCTACAGCTTCCCTGGAACAGTTTGACAGCAGTAAGGCAGTCATACCCTGGCACCACCAGGTTCTCTGACTGCCACCGGCAGGTGAATTGTCCTCTTGATCAAGGCCACAAAGACTGACACAGACAAAGTGGGGCTTCCAGCAGGAAACCCACCAGTTACAAGATAAACTCCAACCTCCTAAACTACAGTCATCCTATTTACAGGTGCACTTTTGAGATGACCACCACCACTTCTTGGACCTGATCATGACTCTGTACCTTGAGGGGTTTGGGTCAAAAAGGTCAACATTTCTCATGTGTTCATTGCTCTATTTGACATCAGTCTCTGTATAGTTCTTTCTCATCTTTGTTTCTACTAGGAAAATATTGTTGTCTTTCTAGTGGACCAGCGGCTTTTCCTCTTGTGTCAGAACCTCATTTGGATCCTCTTTAGTTTTAAAGGGTACATCAAAGAGACAGTCGTCCCTTCATCATAAACTTTGCAGGCGTTATAAAAATGCCACATGACTGGTGAAGGGGGAGCTCATCCTCTTCTCCCATGAACTGATCATATGCATTCAAAATCGGGCATGGATTATCGCCGTCTAAGCCACCACTACCAAAATCAATAAAGGATTCCATCTTTCTCATAACTACATTGTTGTATATTTTGTCTTGCCATCACTAAGTCCAACAAATCAAGAACCACACTCAAAATTAATCTTAAAAAGGAAGAAATTTGGAATTGAAAGATATGGCATGTATTTAAATAAGCATACATAAGTATGCTTATTTAAACAATAGTTTAAATAAGTCACAATAGTGATGGTCACTATTGTGACTGTCAACATGTTTACACATCCTGCTCACACACCAAACCAATTTTTGTAAATGCAAACTAGACACTTTAAAATAACTAGACACTTTAAAGACAATGTGCACCAAAAATCCTTGTTGTATGTTTATTTAAACATACATCACTAGGCTCTTCTTTGGGAGGTTTGTGGCAGACTTCTTCTCACTAAGGTGCAACCAAGATATAAACAGCTCTGGTCATGTGATAATTTACTCTAAACATGTGATACTGTATCAGTCTTATCCAAACACTCCAAACTTTCCATATTTGCTGAACATTAACTGAAAATTTAACCAGTAAGCTTTTTGGAGTCCTTGAAAGTGAAGTGAAATAAATTTCTTGACCACTATTGTGAGCGGTGGGTTTAAATGGTTTAATCTCAGTACAAACTCTACTTCGCTGGAGACTGGAATTACATGTGACACTTCAGCCAAAGTTTTGAAACCAGGGAACATTTCTCCAACTGAAGTGATCAGAAGTCTGCAAGACTCTCTGAAAGTTGAGATATCTCGAACCTGCAAATCCTCGCTTCAGCGGGAGGAAATCCTGCAGCATGCCACCCTGCTGCACCCGTTTGTGACCTGCACCAAACTCTTCAACGTTTTGTCGGATCTCAGATGGATGCATTGAGTTCAGTGCATCCATCTGAACTCATGACTCTGTACCTTGAGGGGTTTGGGTCAACAGAACATTTGATGCTCCTATAACTTTAATTACCTTGTTTGGTGGCATTTTGTATGCCTGATCATTAGCTCTCAGCAATGCTAAAGCTGTCATCTGCTTTGCAGGTTCGTTTCAACACTAAAGCGCATTTTTACACTTTTTTAAGGAATCCAGATTGTAAATATTTGATTTTCCACACCTTCTTGACTTTTAATGAAAGCAAATCAACCCTGTGGCCATGTCAAGCTTTAACTACATTATTTTCCGCTGATTGTGATCGGATTCTTTTCAACACCGTATGTCATTTGTGAAACGGTTCCTTGTTTTTGAAAGCAAAAGAGAAGCGGAGTTTAATTTTTCCCCAAAACACTGTTGGAATCTTGTCTACTTCTCATAAACTCAGTATTTTCCATTGTCTCATCTTGTAAACCTAATATATCATTACACTCCTGGGGATATCTATTTCTGCATGCACATTCTGTACACCTGGTTTTTGTTATTTATTTAGAATCTTTTTTTTAATATAACTATCTCGATTGCAATTATGGCGATCAAAACCGAGGTCTAATGCAGTGAGTTTCGTATGGACCAAGTTACAAAAATTGACCGAATGCCTTGACAAGGATGGGATAATCAGCAGCGATATTTGAGCAGCACTTTTGCTTAAAATCCATTGCTTTCAATTACATCAGGTGTATTTCTAAAATATTTTAGAAAAATATTCTAAAATATTTTTCAATTGAATTCAAAAATACTTTATCCTATCCTAAAAGTTAATTAAATGCTGTTATAACGTATAATATCATCCTAGTATCTTCAGCAGTGAGTGGGTATCCATCTCTTGCCCTGATTTTAATGTAAATATTCATGTAGCCGTTGACACATTGATGGCATTTCATTTAATCTAACAACATCAGGGAGAAGGGTAAAAAAACCCAACAACTTTCGCTTGAGTTTATGGAACCCTAATCAATAGACGAATAAACTGAACGCATGAGTGCACGGCATCCGCAGCCCAATCGACATGCCGTCGAAAAAGAACGGCCTCCATCCACCTTGAGGCAAATCAAACGCGAGGGCATAAGTGGCAAGCTAAAGGAAAAGTTCCCATAGCAATTTTCCATTTATATCAACACGAGTCTGTTCTCTCTGTACAAATGCCTGGAGATACATTTTGTGACACACAAACAACTGAATGAATGCCGCGCTCAGGATCTGGTCCAAACCTCAAGCCGCAGAACTCCAACCTTAAGGCCTACACGTGGCTCTACGGTGAAAGCAATGCCAAACAGTAAGAGACCAAGCAAAAAGGAAGCTTAATTAGACAAAAACAAAAACAAAAAAAGCAAATGCCCCTGGACTGATTGTAGCACAGCAACAAAAAGTACAGAAGAGTTACAAGTGGATACAGTGCGTTTCTGTGTTTTCAATGCTGTGCTGAACTCCACCAGTCAGGTTTGTTGGATTGCCTGATGTACTGCCAGGACAGTGTCAATAATATGAACCGGTGGACACCCTCCACCTTCAAAACCTATCAGCAACGCCACAGATACATAGAGCTAAAGATTTATTTATTACTATTCACAAGACACTACACATAACTCTCTCTGTAGTTCACTAACTACACAGACTACACTTTTTTTTTTTTTTTTGCCTCAGACAGAATTGTTACACTCGGCACACATGGCACATAACCCAACGCTGCTTGGTTATTGCTGAACGTTTGCCATAAGGCACGGTAAATTGCATGGATGAGGTCATTGCGAGCTATTGACAGTTGCATGTGTTTATATATCCCCTGAATAACCCAGCCTATATATTCTTTATTCTGACTTGTTTTATGAATCGCCGCAGCTGCTACAGCCATAGATTTCTCAAAGGAGGTCATTAAAGTTTCATCTAATTTAATCCACAGATATAAAAATCTCATAAAGAACCTCGGGTGACTGCCAAAGTTGAGCAGGAGATATAAATATGTTTCTTTCCTATACAGTTAGGAAAGAAATTCTCACAATTTTTGTGGCTGACAAATTTTTAAGCATTCATTTTAATTTTGATGATTATAGCTAAAAGGTAATAAAACAGCCTTTGTTCTGTTTTACTCAAAAATAAAAAAAGTAACAAAATGAAATTGATGGGTATGTTAAATAGCCTATGCAATCAATGATAGTTGACTAGCAGAATATTCTGGCACCCACCACAAAGTGCTGTCTCCACATATTAAACAGTTATGTGTGGAATGAAAAACTGTTTTGCTCAATTTTCATCTCCCTTCAGTGCTCTGCCTGGGATTTCTCCCATTGAGCTCGATTTCTCTGGTTGGATTTCAACCGGGTCAACCAGCAGTCAGACGGAGTTGTGAACAATGATGTTGAGTTTCTGCTTTGAATTGTAGTCTGTCTCTGGTTGTAGTTTGAACAAGAAGCAGGTGGTTGATTAGCAACAGGAAGCAGCTGTGTGGAGGGACATAAAATTAAAAAAAGATACACTGTCCAAAGCAAAGGTCAAGGTAGTTGGTTCAAAGTTCGGTCTGTGAAGGCTGCAGTTATTGGCGTAAAGTCTAAGGTCAGCCCAAAGACATGGAAGCTATAATCTGATGAGATTAAACTCAAACCACACGACAATGGCAAGAATGGGAACTGTAGGGGGTTGTGGGTCGCCCTTGACCATCTCACTGATGCAAAAGGAACCTGAGACAGAGCCAGTTCGTCCTTAACCCCCTCTTTGATGGTAGGGACAGGAATTGCAGACAGATGTCCCTGGGCCCTTTTCGGAGAACTTGGAAAGGGAGAAGGTTGCTTGTTCTTAAGGCCTTCCTTAGCGATAAGAACCAACAATGAGATGAGGTTATAGTGAATGATGTGGTGATAGTTGTGCTTGAGGCGGCAGTGGCTTGAAAGGAGACTATGGCACTGGAGCTCGCAGACGAGAATTGGAGTCTGGTGCTTTTGAGGTGAGGAGCCAGAGAGGAGGTGTCGGCCTGAATCAAGAACAATGATTTTGTGAGGACTTCAATCCCTTTTCTTTCTCATAGTAATTCTGGACTCAAACTTCAGAAAGCTGTCTTCACCAACTCCAGATGGCTAATTGCTGCCAATTGGCTGATTCACAATTGAAAGAAACAAGAAATCAAACAGGTGTTCCTAATATTGTTCCTGGTAAGTCATTTTGTCTGAATATGCTTGTCTATTGAATCAGCTATTGTGTATTGAAAGAACACAATAGCTGAAGAGTGTTGCCTCGCAACAAGGTAGGGATAGTTTGCCTGCTCTCTCTGGGTTTCTCTGGGTACTTCTGCTCCTCCAGTCATCCAAAAACCCACATTTGGTTAAGCGGTGGCTCTCAGTTGTCCTCAGGTGCACAACATGCAATGCTGCCAGCACTGTGTATCTTTGTATTTTGCTCAAATATTGCCTGTCGAAGTGCAATATTTGAGCCTAGCTGTTAGAAATCCTAGCAGATGAAGTCTCCATCAAAGTTTTGAACTAATTCCACCTCGTTACAACTGCTAAGCTCTAACTGGTCAACCACATTTTAGAGAGTATATTTAGCATTAGGAACAAAGATTAAGCCTGAGCAAAAAACAAAGTCTGAAAAATTATCTCCCTATAGCCCACCAATTCCAGCAGATCCCCGTTTTCTTTTTTTCATTGCCATTCGAATTGTGTGAGGCCAAAACATGTTGGGGAAAACACAAACAGAGAATCAAATGGTATAACAAGTTAAAGAAGTTATGATTCATCTTTGCCGAGACATCTGGACCAGGGCAGCCGATGGGGAGGCGGGTGAGGATATAGAGCTTTGTACTAACCCCCGCTGTCAGGTCCTCACGCAGGCAAGCAATGTCACATTTCATTTCAGGACGTTTTGGAGAGCTCCATCGCCCTTAAAGCTCTTTTATCTCAAGTACTGATTTAGAGATACAGCAATTACATACAAGTGGAAAACACATGGAGCAAACCATGAGTGCTCGCTGGAGCAGTAGCACTGGAAGACAGAGTGCACTGCGGAGTACACTGGCTTAATTAGGTAATTCACTGTGACAATCAATGTCTGCAAGGCCTTTAGTCTCAAACAGGAGTCTTGATCTAATAAAAGATGAGTAACTGCCAGGGAAATAAGATATTAGTATAAGATTTCATATGTTTTTGACTGATTTTAAACATTTTGAAGCAGAAAATGTCACAGTAAGACAACTTAAGACATGCTAGAAGGAGAATTATGGCAGCGAGTCAAGGACATTCTTAAAGCAAGCTTTCTGCTTTGGCAACATGTGATATCATCTCACCCCACTTGCAGTTTCAGTTTACATTGTAAAGGAAAAATAAAACTTTGTTGTTGTAAGAAAGTTTAAAAGTAAGACCGTGAACCCTGTGAGGAATTCTGTGCCCTCACATGAGAACAGATATAGACCGTCCTAACTAGAAAAGTGGCACAATTAAGCAATAATGAAAACAATAAATCTGTAAATGGGTTTCTGTGAAACGTCCCCACAGAGCTGCAACCTACGTAGAGAAATTGTTTGCCTGAGCCAAGCTCCCAAACAAGGACGATGGGACTACTGACAGCACCAATCAAAAAATGATGGATGAAATATTCCAAAGGGACAAAAGCATTTTGCCAAAAGCAAAAAATAAATTAAAAAAATTGGTAGATTCACGTTAACATGAATGACCTAAGGTTCTTGGTGTTGCAAAAGCAACAATTACATCAGCAGTGAGCATTTCACATCTTACAGAGTTTCCGCAGCTTTCAAAGGTCGATGGAGCTCTTGTCCTGTGTTATTCTCAAAATGTGTCATCTTGATGACTGGCTTTATCATAAAGGATTTTGATTTATTACACCAAGTAAACTCAATGGAAGATCCAAAGATGTTTTCAAGGTAGACCTGACATATATTCTCTCCAGGGTATTCTGGATCAGCTGTAGAGTGGCCTCCCTGCCTCACCTGTCTGGTAGACCTCTGAAGGGACGTTTCAAGGAAACATCTGGATCATCCATCCAAACTCTGAGCTCCACAACCTATTTTGCGAGGCAGATTGCAGCCATTTCAGCTTATTTGCTTCTAAGCTTCTCATGTTTTAGAGTTTATTCACAACCAACACATTTGGTCCAATTTACACGGACCAGAGTTTGTTTGTCCTGTTGGTCTGGACCTGTTGTGGAGGTGTGACTGCACTCAAGCGAATCTAAACAACAGGACTGAGACCCACTTGCAGCCGAATTTTGCTGATGCCATCCCAAAATTTATATTACATTGTAAAACCTGCATTGTCTGAGTAGCTCTTGACATTTAAAATGCTATTGCAGCAGAAATATGCACAAAAGAAGTGGAGCAAGCAGGACTTCCAAACTTTGCTTATTCCGGGTCTGGGCTTTGTTTGACCACCCTCAAGGCCTTGATTACAAATTATAGTCCACTTGCTAAAAAACACAATTTGAATACAAACTACACCAAATCATAAAATAAAGTCTGCATTTGGTCTGTACAAAATCAGCAGACCAAAGAACTTTCCTGATGTAAATACTATTAGCCTCAGTTAGTAAGCGTGGTAATGTAGACAGATTGGTAAAGTGAATGCTTTTCCTTTAGGCACAACTCCTTCCTGCTGAAGTCTATCTTACAGGACACCAACATATTTGAACTCCTCTGCCTGAGGCAAAAGCTAACTCATAAACCAGATGGGGCAATCCAAAGCCATGACTTAAAGACGCTAACAGAACATTAGCAAAGATGAGACCCTGAGATTCCCAAGCCAGACACCGTCCTCTCCTGTCTCAACTTTGGCAGAGTCCAAGCCACACTGGGCCAGCTCGACCAGATGGCAGACAATTGCTTCAGCACTTCTGTGAAGGAGAAAATCTGGTCTATCTCAACACTACTGTGCCTACATTCTGAGTCTACTTCAAGTGTAATTCAAAGATTAGCATTTTCAGAATGTTTTTTCATAAACGGGGCAAAAAAAAGGAATGCATAAAATATGTAATTTACTTTTTATGCAATATTTTCCCATCAGGCTTAGGATTATTAGAAATTCTAATATGATTGTGCCAATGACTACTTCATTGGTTGTTATGGCTGTAAGCCAAAACCTATAAATACATTTAAAATTAACAATAAGAATGGAAAATACTGTTTAAGCTGTGAACCAAAATTGTATGTTAGACTGGCAGATATAAGTTCAAAATTTACTATGGCTATCAATTTATGTGGAGGACTTCATTTGAACAAACTGGTAGAAGTAGAGTAGGTATAAGCAAAATTAATTTTAAAGATAACAATTTTCTGTCCAATCACATTAATGTACATGTAGAGTACTTACCAAACACAAATGGCATTTCCATACATTAAAAGATGCGATACCATGTGAAACCAGTTTAAAAAAAAAATAAAAATCACATTTTTCAATAAAAAGTTGCTGTGTTAGGATGTACGTATCGAAATAATAATTGTATTTCACAAAACTGCAATGGAAACACTTGTTTTCGCATCACATGAGTCACATGATCAAGATGTTACTACTGGCAAAACTACAACAACGACAACAGGACGTGGTAGGGGAATGATGTCTTTTTATTTTTCAGACAATGTGTAGCTGGTTCCACCAGAACTCTCACAGCCTCATACAGTTCATAAAAAGCTGTATGTTCAATACTCAACTCTTCTGCAAAATCACTGACTACAATTTCCCCAAAATGCCGCATATATGGCCGCTCCCAACTATAAGGGGTTTGTCGCTCCAACACCTGAATAAGGTGTTGAAGCCTTATTCCCTCCAGCAACTCTCCTGGATATAAGACACAAACAGTTAATTTCATATCTTATCTAATGAAAACCGTTCGGCAGAATAGTGACAAAGATTTACACACATTTGTAATGAAATTGCGGCTTTTGCCTCTTTTCCTTCCTTTCTCCCCTTTTTCATGTCTGCATCTCATAAATTGTGTTTTGCCTATAACGAAATCTCAGTAAACCGTCAGTGATGTCCGTAGGGCCACTGTTCTTTCATAGCCACGCCGTGCATAACCAGGGCACTGGTACAACATAAAGTGATTAGAAACTTTATTGTCGGTTTAATTTCTAAAGGGCAACCCTTTCCTCTGCCCAACCACCAGTACCACTCCCACCTCTCGCATTAAACTGAAACTCCACTCTCAGACCCAGCCCAGATCTATTTCTCCATTCCCACTCCTGAACCAAGCCGTAGAGTATCCAAGCCCCGGGGTGGGCCCGCCGCTCGCTGGCATCTGGACTCAATCTGGGGTGTTTGTCGTCGGGAATTGAATCAAATTAAAAAGTTTAATATTTAATGCGACACCAAATGGAAGCAGAGAGGGGAAAGAGGGCTTGTGGTCAGTACTAATATCCCTTCTTCAAGAGTCGTGATGCATTCCTGGAGGGAGAGTTGCTGGAAATATGCACACATGCATCTGCAAACGTCCACATGAGCACTGGTACTGGCAAACCCAATAAACACGCGGGCGAAGCGCTCAAAGGAGGAGAAGGAACAACGGAGCACGTTGAGTCGGAAGAAGGCGTGCAGAGGAGACGATCTGTCAATCACACCCAGGGAGCTTGGAAAAACTGTATCTGTTAGAATTTGAGAAGCTATGAGCCATTTCTTGTTACACGTGACTCAAAGACAGCAACATTTTGTGATTAATGCCAATGCTGTTACTTTTATTGATAATGGCACCACAGCATATTGAGCGTGGGTCATTCTGTGGCTTGTTTAAACAGCCCCACTTCACAGACTTCAAATATTTAGTGGCAAAATGCACAATGATTGACCTAAACGCAGCCAACACTGGTTTGGGGTTCTACCATTGGATGATGATTACTTAAAAGATGTGGAAAAAAAGGAGAGCTAAGGATTTTAGAAGTAGGAGTCTGTTAAAATGTTATACGATTTACCTCAGTAGATAAATGTAATGTCCATTAGCTGTAATACCAGATAAAGCTTAGCACCAGAGCTTTATCTGGTAGTAATCTTTATAAGATGTCTTATAAATGTGGCAGTATGCCCTGTGGGCTTTGAACGCACCAGGTGCTGGGATTTAATTGGTTGTGGCGCTGTCTGTATATAAAGGGCCCTCCCTCACCTGGTGAACATCATGCTGTTTTCTTCCGGTTCAGACCTCG
>CAEFZY010009218.1:0-13440 GCA_903066815.1 Brachyrhaphis roseni | reverse complement strand
TGAGGTGTTCCGGGCACGTCCCACCGGGAGGAGGCCCCGGGGAAGACCCAGGACACGCTGGAGGGACTATGTCTCCCTGCTGGCCTGGGAACGCCTTGGGATTCCCCCGGAAGAGCTGGAACAAGTGGCTGGGGAGAGGGAAGTCTGGGTCTCCCTTCTGAAGCTGCTACCCCCGCGACCTGACCCCGGATAAGCGGAAGAAAATGGATGGATGGATGGAAACATCAAACCTGTTTTTTCATGATTTTAATATTTTATTGTTTCAACGTAAGCAATGAAACTGAACCGTATTTCAGACAATAACCTAACACGCACACAAAATAAAGAAAATACAAATAAAAGCATGTGAAGATCTCACTCACTTGAATGTAAATAATTTTCCTCAATTTTTGTCTCATAAAAATGTAACGCATTGGTCTGTGTGCAGAAGCGCATGAAATGCATCTGCGGGGCAATTTCTTTATACAAATTTTCTTCTTCTTTATACATCCAATATTTTTTTCGTGCTGCACTTTCCTAAATTTGTCCTTACACTAAGTTTTATTGTGAGAACTGTGGACTCTTTTATACACAAGGCCCCTGGTACCACTGCTGAAGAACAGGAAGCTGAGAGTAAAATTCAAACAGGCTCACCAACAGCAAGTTGGAAAAATCATTGCTGTTATGTGCAGTCTGAAATAACAGACTGCACGCCAGTTTCAGACAGGGTCAGAAACTGGTTTAAACAACATGAAGACATGGATCAATCCAATCGTCTATCAACAGTTCAAGCTGGTGTTGGTAACAGTATCTTCATGGCACTCTAGACTCATTAGTACCAACTAAGCATCGTTTAACCTTGCCCGAGTCTACCTGAGTATCGTTGCTGTGCCCATCAGTTTGTAACCACTGTGGACCCATCTTCTGATGCTAAATTCCAGTAGGACAGTGCAACATGTCACAAAGTTCTGATCATATCTAGTACACAACAATGAGTTCACTATAGTCCAGTGTTCTCCTCACTCACCAGATCCAAGTCCAAGGATCTGGATTTGGGATGTAGTGGAAATGGGACTCCACATCATGAATGCACAGAAGACAGATCAGCAACTGTGAGACAATATCACATTAATATATGGAGCAAGATGTCTGAGGAATGTGTCTGACACTTTGTTGAATCTATATGATACAGAATTAAGGCAGTTCTCCATGCAAGATGCACCCAAACAGACACTAGGATGGTATACCTATTAAAATTCTTAAGTCTTTTGTTAAATTTCCTCTAAAGCTCTTTTTCTTGCTTTTTGTGTTTGAATGGGGCTTTTTAAATAAATAAGGAAGAAGGTCCAGTTGATATCAGCCAGTCATTGTGGAGCAATTCCTCCTCCTAAAGAAGTATGTGGTGACAGTGGGAAGAACTAGCTTCCTTTTCACAAGAAGAAACCTTCAACTGAGCAGCCTATGTTTTCTATATTTCAGGACTTGATTTAATTAGGAATCTTTTAGAGGCCAGATCATTTATATAAATCAGAAAGAGGGTGCACTTTTTCATGCATTGATAGTGTTTAACCTTTTCAAGAAAAAAAAAAAACTTGCCCCAGATTTGTAGAGAGACGATTTGAGAACCAGGCATTTATATCTTCAAACTGTAAAGTGTACTTGTACAAAAATGTTTAGTCAACTATTGTTCAAATGATACTCTGGTACTTCATCAACACGTTTTCTTTGTGATTAAATTATCATATTTCATCCTGCTGACAGAGAAGACGACAGCAGGACAAGTCAGCTTGACAGATTTGTCAACAACACTTATTTCAAATAAGCACATAGCACTTCTGACAGCCTGTTAAACATTTCAACTGCTTTTTCCCCTGCATTGTTTCTCCCCCCACTGTCACTCTAGCTTTATACCAGAGGAACATATACTGGCTCAACTTGCAGGAAAATGTTGCAGTGGACAATCAGTTGATTGTATCCTACCAGTATAATGAATTAAGTCCATTAAACAATGAGCATCTAAAAAAGTAGTATCATAGACAAACTGCTAAAATTAACATTGCTGCTGTTGTTAACTAACAAACATTATGCTATTATAACTTTAACCAAAAAAGAGAGAATCCTGAATGTTAGTGCAGCAATATATGAGGTTGTGTGAGTGAAGACAGCAGGCCAGGCAGACCAGAACATGGACACACTGTTACAATGTGAATAACAGACACTAAACAACAAGCTGGTGAGTATTACTAACCTACAAGCTTTTAGCCATTTTTTTAATAAGAGTTCTTTATTTGAAAGTTGTCCGACAGAAAAATGAGTCATGAAAGAAGGGGAAGACATGCGGGAAAGATCATCAGGCCGGGACTCAAACTTGCGGCAGCCACATTGAAGACTTAAGTCCACCTTACATGGGTAACGCTTTATCCCTGCACCACTGCCACGCCCTAATCTGGCCTATTTTTGATGTTGGAGTAGTAGACTAAACTCGCAGCTGATATGGTTTAGAAATACCACTGATCTGTCCATTACAAAGATATGTCAAATGTGGACTCTGGGGTCATCAGTGACTTTGTGTCTGTTTTCATGATTGATTTTTTTTTAGTGTAATAATGGTTTGAGATGATGTTTGTTGTAGGTTAATATAAAAGAAACTGAAGGGAGTCAATCATGGAACTGGTTTGGCTGTATACTGATATTTCTAAGTATACTGTATTATTGTACACTCCCATTTCTGGCTTAAAGGACAGTCTGGTTGCTACACAAACAGCTTTGTTCTTTCTTCTCCACCAGGTCACTATTGCAGCTAAGAATTTGTTCTTAATAACTCACCTGGTTAAATAAAGGTTAGATAAAATAAAATAGTTTAAGGTTTCAGCAGGTCAGATGGCTGAAATTAAAGTAGAAAACTGCCTCAGATTTAACTTTGCTGCATTAAGATGACTGACTTGTCCTGCTGTCGGTAGTGTCATAGCACAGAATTCCACAAGAAAAAAGATTAAAAGCAAATGAATCTCAAAAAGGGGATCACTCCTCTCTCATCTGAAAATGTTTGACAGTATACTTCCCTGCACTGCAAGTCAGGTAAAAAGACGAGAGGTTGGAAATACACAGAAGCAAAGCTCTGGCGTCCAAAAGTAACATGTAGCACAGGACTTAAAACTAAAGCAATGTCAGTTTCAATATGAACAATAGGCATGGCTTAAAAAAAATAATAATGGGAGAGTAATACAGAATCTGTACAACCTCTTATCATGATGGTCAAAAAGAAAATATGTTTGAAGTTTTCACTTAATAAATGATCTGTCCATGTAAAATATACAGTATATATATATTTATGTAAGTCAATCCTCACTGACATAAATTTTAACTAACTTTGTTTTCAACAACTTTATGATATACATGTTAAAAAAATATGTTAGCAACAGGAGAAACAGAATAATATCTCACTGCTGTAAAATGTTGACATTTATAAAAAATTGAAGTTTGTAGACATTCAATTCATGTTCCAACTTTCCAACTTAATGAGTAAACTACAGAAGATATGACATCAACACAAAATGATGGTTGATTAGTTAAATATTAGGACAACTTTCTTGTCCTTCTGTGTCTTCATTCAAATTTTAAACTAACAAACAAATACTAATTCAAATGGAAACTACCAAAAATAATAGGTTCAAAACTAAACATTCAAAACAACTTACAAAATAAACCTGGTTATTTAAACGGTTCGGTCCAAAACCGGTCAGGTTACAACTAGAGCTGTGAGCAGCTCTAGCAGCATTAAGGTCCCACTGAGTGTGTCCTACACCTCTGGGCTACAGGTGAAAGTGTTGTGTACATGGTCTGTGTGACACTGAGGCAGAGAAAGTTGAAATTCTAACAAAAAATACACAGAAAGCAGCTTATAGATCTTAGCTCAGAATAGCATGCAAATATTGTTTCAGAAATTTTTTTTCCAAGAAAGTTACACTCATTAAAGATTCCTTCCACACAGTTATGTGCCCAAGCATTTACTTTTATTTTGATGATTCAGACTTACAGCTAATGAAAACTCCAAATTTTGTTTCTCAGAAAATATAACAGACCAATAAAAATGAAATGTCCTTGGTAACACTGACTCCTCCAAATATTGTGCAATAGCTGCACTTAGCACTTGTGAAAGACTTCATATGCATCAATTCTTGCATCAATCCAGTGTGGCATGGAACAGATCAAAGAGTGGTTCTGCTGGGGCGTTCAGGAAGACTATGTTATTTAATTACAGCCTTCAGCTCATCTGCACTGTTGGTTCTGATGTCTCATTTTTCTCCTGAAATGGACCAAAATGTGAAACTTTGGCCTCTGGCCAATGGACTGCTTGACAACAGCCCTGAGATTCTCTGTGTGGTTTAGGTCAACCCAGTTTGCTGGCATTACCATGGTGACTAAAGCAGGCACTAGTACTTTTGGCACTACGGGTTGGTACCTAAACCTTCTGTAAAATGAAATCAACATCTCCATAAAGCTTGTCAGAAGATGAAAGAATTGGCCACCACAAATTATTCAGAATGAAAAGACAACAAAAAAACCTAAAGTTGTCTTGCATTAAATAGTTTGATTTTTTTATTTATTTATTTTTTGCTAATTGCAGCATCTGAGTCAATTCTTTTTACATTTCAGGTCTATAGTACACCTACACAAAGGATAGACTATTCTTATTATAAAGGTGAAGGACCAAAGTATCGTGCAGACACCACATATTCAAAAGCAATCTGTCCAAAGCTACTGGCTATTTACCAAGCCTAGCAGATATAAAGATGGAACAGCTGAGCTCTGTGAAGAAGTCTTTCTGCGAGTTGTTTTTTTCTGATTTGTGTCATAATGTGCTCACTGCTCACAGTGCTGTGCATAGTCTTGCATGCCAAAAAGAGACAACACAGACCTCTGGTTATGAAGAGACATTTCCCAGGTGATAAGCAGTGCTCTGACACAGATGTGCCTTGCTCTAGGTAGTAAGGGAATGAATTGAGAATACAGTGACTCAGATTACCAATAATCTCAGCCTCCCATATACACTGGCATGCTTCAAATTAGCAGGAGAGGAAGAAAGTTATTGTCCACCTGCAGGATAATCTTGATGGTAAAAAATTTTTTGGTTTTGCGTTGTCTTTTTGCTGTTGTTGTTTTGTTTTGTTTTCTGTCAAGGAAAAAAGTGTGAAAACAGTGTAAAAATGAGAATGAAATCAATATAATTATATCATTGTAATGTAATGTGCTTTCTCAATAAAAATGTTAATATAAAAATTTTTTACTTTTAGTATCATTAATTATCAGTCAATGAAAGGGTACAAGTCTCTGAACAGCTGAATGTTCCTAGTGTAGTTTGCCTTGTGATCCAAAAGAGGACAATTCTACACTTGGCAAGAAATAGTCCCACTTTTCTTAAGGTGTTGGCTAACTGAAGTGTTTGCTAAGAACTACAAATAACAGGGGTTGTAGTAACCCATTTTGTATGATAGGTTAGTAATATACCAATAATGTGTTATACAAACCACTCCGTACTCTCAGTACTGTAGATCTTCCATCTGCCACCATCAAAGTTCCAAACACGCACTCCACTCCTATGAAGAATGTTGTAATACCAAATTGTGAGATGGCTCCTTGAGTGATGCTTCATTTAATTGACATCTACAGATTTTTGGAACCCAGAGTAACATTTTGCAAAAACTAGTCGGAAATGATAAGAGGAAAGACACTGAACAGTCTGCTGGGACAAGAGATGTGACGACCAATTACTGCTTTTCTTTGAGGTCTGACCTGCTGATTCCACTTTTTCATTCTCAAGACTGAAGAACAGAATAATATGCAACACAAATTAAATAAGAATATACATAGAATTAAATACTGCAACTAAGACTAACAAGAGCAGAAAATAAGACATCATAAAATTATTTAACTGTGGCTTCAGATGAGAGGCAGCGCGAGCGCCCGACATTACAGAGGCTGTGGTTTTTGACGCCGCCATCCTGAGTTCAATTCCTGACTCGAGGATCTTTGTTGCATCTCTTTGCCCCTTTTCTTCCCACCCATTTCCTGTATGGTGACTGTTAATAAAGGTCTTTAGTGCTGACAAACAAAAAATCTAAAAGGAAGATTGTCTTAAGAGTAGCAGTTACGCTCTTCAGTTAACCATTTCAGCAGACTTTTAAATTTATGAATGTATCAATGTATGAATTCTGGGACCCAGCTATATTTTAAGATGCAATGAAATGTCACAAAATGTTGAATAAACTACTTATAATATTAATTTCTTTGAACAATTTAAGTTGTATGTGTTTTGTTTCTTGCAAGCACCTGAACAATTTATTTTCCTGTTTTTTTAAACACAGAGAAAAATGAATTGTGGAGGACAACAGAAGGGCTCTAATCTAAAACCTGATCTATCAGTCTGTGTTTGCTTAGCCTGGCTGTGCCATTGTTGCCATGCCAATGCCAAGCACCCCTAATTAGTCCACTGACAAGCTTCACTCCAGATACACTCAGCAGGCAATAAGGACAACTTTAACAGCTCAAATGGTAGCCAGATTGGAGCAATCAGGCATGCACCATCAGGCAGGTGCTATGCAAACAAACAGTGGAGGAGTGGCCAAAGTCCTGACAGAATGCATATGGTCATTACAATTGCCATAGACAACATTTATGTCAGATGTTTTAAATCAAGTCATATAAATGTAATTTGATATTACTATGGAAAAACTAAAAAACAACGGGTGAATTGGATGCAGTGATGAAGACGACCCAGAAAGCCCTGAATAAAAAATTTATAGGAGTATAAAAATTAGCTAAATCTGCTCTGAGACCAAATAGTCGAGCGTATAGGTATAGAGGAGAAAACAGAAAAAGATTGCTACAGACAGCCAATGGAGGAGGAGGAGGAAGAGGTGATATGAGTGGGGAGTGCTACTGAAGGCAGGAAAAGCATGACAGAGAGAGACAGAAAGAAACAGCACAGAGAAGAGAGGAGAGGAAGAGCAGCAGCGTCTCCACCGTTTGCTCTAGCCTCTCTTGCTGTATGCTTTCTGCTCTTTAATTTTACATTCCGAAGGGATTCAACAGCGTACCGCAGACGATTCATTGATGGGGAAACAAGCTAAAGCTCAGCATTACCTGTGGGCAGCAGGATATCTTTGGTGACAGATGGCAAAGCTTCACACAGAAAGATCGTACTTCTCAGGTAAACTAACGCTTGTCAATTACAAGAACGCTGATTTTGGTTTGCATGTGTGGCAAGAAGCCATTGCAAAAATATACGTTAATAAAAAACACATGTTGGCAGGTCGAACATTGGAACCAGGTTTTTACACAATGATTATTTAACCAAAAGAGCAACTGAACAAGATAATTCCCAGCACAGACAAGTCTCACAGAGACAACCTCTCGGACTGGGACCACTCACACTGCTGGAAACTAAACAGGCTGAAGCAGTTCTTACTGCTGGTGAGCTAAACAAATGCTTTGTGTCAAAAATAATAGATTCAACAGCTGGAGAAACTATTGCTTCAATTTTAGTTTAGTGTTCAAACACTGGTTGCTGTAAAAGTAAGCTTTTTTTCCGCAGTTCTATTAAATGCCTCAAAACAAAGAATCCCCATCATTTTTATTCATCAACCAACAGCATGGACTTTGATTCACTTTTACTGTCACACACTGTGCAACATTAAAAAAGTTACATTAAAGATAAGTTTAACTAAAAGTTACCTTAAATGCCAATGATCGGGAAAATGTCCTATTGGCTTGCAGTATTTTTTTTTTCATTTAGTATTCAATTTATTAGCCACAAAATGTTAGCTAGGCCTAGTATTGGCTCCATAGCAGGTAATTTATGTTAAAGCTTCCCTGGATAAGAGGTCTTGTGGGTCGAATTCCAGTTGCTCACCTCCACTTCTCCCATTCTTCTGTCTCCCACAACCTGAACTTGGGAGGGAGAATCCTAGCCCAGAGATGGCTGTCCTTATTCTCGCTACCTGGGATAACTTAGATATAGGATGGAAACTATGGACCACACAAGCTGAGATGCTACACAAATCAAATCCTACACCTATTAAAACATTTTTGATAGATTGCTTTGGAATGCATTTAAAGTAATTTAAATAAAAGATTTATTAGGTCACCCCAAAAGAAAGAAATATTTCTGATTTTCACATTTATTCCAGTTTATACCTTTTACCCACATTTTTATTAGGGAATGTTGTAAATACATAAAAGAAAATGTATAAATATAGTAATTCTGACCAATAAAAAAGATCACATTCAAATGTTTAAATTAGTCAGTAAATGCATAATAGATTCCTCTGAGACAGTCTGCAGACAAGTAGTTCACAGTTTTCGCTGCTCATTTGCTGAACAACATATGATGAGAAGCATCAAAGATTCAGAGCAGGGCAACTAAAACTGATTAAACGGACACTCTCCATACACACAACTCTGTAACCACTCACAGGCAGGCATCTAAGTATCAGGGGATGATGGCTGAGCTTTAATTGGACTATGCACATGTGATCCAACAGCCAGACCACAGGGTAATAATCTATTTCAAGGTGACCCAAAGATTTCTTTCTTTCCTTGTCTCCACAGAATCTGAATGGGAGCAGAAGATAATCTCAGGGGAAGTGATGACTGGGGAACATGCCTGTTCTCTGCCTCCCTCACAGCCACTTCAACCATTTATAAAGTATTAAGGATGTCCAGAATGAAGGGCACTGGAGACTTGAATGTTCTAAAAGGTCTTGCCATGACGTACATCAGGATATCTAGCCTTTGGTTCCACGTTTGGACTAAAGGGATTTGAAGAGGAAATTGCTTTGAGCTCACTGGAGAAACCACACAAAGTTGCATTCCCTCTCTGTGGTAGTCATTCTTGTAATTTTTTTTCTCTTTGATGTTCTCTGGAATTTTTTACACTTGAAAGAGGTGAATATAAGGATCTCCAGACAGACAACTCTGAAAGGATAATAGTGATTGGTAGAGCAAAGAAGGACTGTTATGAAAGAATCATTATTTTCCCCCGGAGATGACAACAGTTCAAGCACAAAGGCACAATGACAAGATTGAGCTGAATGAAAGAAGCCATTGATCTTAGTGCACCACACTGATGCTGCAAGGCACATGAGGGGTGGATGTGTGCTGCTTCTGCTTGCACTTGAATATCCCTAAACATAAAGATCACTAAAAACAATTCTGCATTTTTTAGTAATTATATTAAGTTGATAAAGAAAGGTCATTGCAAATCCAAGGGGTATGATGGGAAGTGACTTTATAAAGTCTCAACATAGTGGGATGACGTGACATGCCCCAGTAGGATCCTTGTGGCAACTGTGACAGCTGAGCCGAGAGGACAGTAATGGGAGGGAGCGGTGAGTCAAAGCCTGATATCACACCTGTGTTTACTTGTCTTCAGTCCAAACCACAAGGGAACCAAGGTTTCCTCATAGTGTTCTGATGTCTGACTTATTAATTCAGCAGAAAAACCAGGACACTGCAAAGATGTCAAACTTTATTATTATTATTATTATCAATAATAATAAAGTTTGACATCTTAATATTATAATAATAATAATAATAATAATAATAATAATAATAATAATAATAATAATAATAAGTATTGTTCACATTTTCCAAGTATAAAGGTTCAAAATGTGTGTTTCTGATGAATGAAAAGATTTTAAATTAAATTTCAAATTAATGTGGAAAAACCCATAGATTTTTCAGAAGTCAGAGTCTACACCTTAATTCCATCCATCCATCCATCCATTTTCTTTACACCCTTGTCCCTAACGGGGTCGGGAGGTGCTGGTGCCTATCTCCAGCTACGTTCCCGGGGAGAGGGGGGGTCACCCTGGACGGGTCTCTAGTCTAGTCTACTCCAGATGTAATGTAATTGCAGAGCCACTGTGGTAGAAGTTCCATAAGATTTAAAGCAGCAAGTTTACGGTTTTATTCACAAACCAGTATATGTTAAAAAAAAAACATATTGCCCATAATTTAATAGTTAGAAGGGGCAGTTAAATCCTCACTCCTCCTTACCATGGGCCAACAAGGAGGCAGACGCACTGAGAATCTGTTCAGTCACTTTTAGACTGAGGGCAGCCAGACTAATTTATGTTCCTAAATTGTTTTTGTTAGGGCCCTCCAATAGTATTTGTTACTGAAGTTGGGACATGACAATAATTCACTCTTTAAGCGAAGGAGCTATAGTTATGTTAGGAAAAGGAAAGATAACTAGTTTAATACAAGTAGCTGAGACCCTGGCACACTACATGCTACAAGATCACCAGAGAAAAAAGTGATGTACAGTTTTTCCACATCTAATCAAAGCATTATTTGTGTGCAAACCTCTCTCCAGGTGACTTCTTACTGGCAGGACAATGCACACAGCTGCAGTCCTGATCTCTGTCGCTACAATGAGTAACATGACTGTGCACGACACACCTAACCTCCATGACCTTGACCGAACTTCGTCTGAGGCCATTCATCCGATCAGCTTCCAGGTATTCTTTTAACTTGGCTAATGCAATAGAGTTGAAGGAGAAATTAAATCAAATCTCAAAATGTTGATATCATGAATATTATTTAGTGAAACACTTCCGTAAAACCAAGGACCAATTTCTTTAAAATGTAACTTATTTTTAGGATTTTTGTCAAAAAATGCCAAAGTGGGATGATTCTGGCCCACCATTACGTTTGCTTCTGTCCTGGGTTCATGACATGCACTTTGCCATGACCAGTCACTAAAGTTACTGTTTGGTTATTTGTTAGTGGAAATGGAAGAAGAGGCCCTTTTTAAAAAATAAAGAAATACCAGAAGACTCTATGGGAGTAAATGATATACAACCATACCAATATGAACCTGAACCTGAACTGGATGTCCAAAATTGAATGAAAGCTCTTCAGATTGAGATTCTGATTATCAGCACCACTATGGCTGATAAGTACAATTCGTGGATTTAGTGCATTTATAGAAATTTCTATTCTGACAATTGTTTGCAGCCCAAACCTGTATGGCATAAAAATGCTATGATGTATCAAGCCCCTTGTTGTTTCATCTCATTGTCTAGCATCACAGAAAATACAGTATTATAAAATGCAATTCAGTATTATAGATTTTAACTTTACTAGAAAATCTTATGATTTTCTTTAACCTTATGTTTAAAAACACTTTTCAGTTCTCCTTTAAGCCTTTTCTCAGGAAACAATGTCCATATTAGCATGAGACTGCTCAGATAACACAGTCATAGAAAAATTGAATACTGTACTTTTCACAACACAACAACATTTCTGTGATTTCTATTGGAAGGTTTCCTTGACAAGCTTTCTGGTTTTGGAGGTCGTGTTGGGCCTAAGCTCCAATCTCACAGTGCTGGTCCTCTACTGCATGAAACAGAACCTCATCAGCTCCGTTTCCAATATCATCACCATGAACCTGCATGTGGTGGATGTGTTGGTGAGTTCTCACTTCCACTAGTTCATAGTTTTTATTTTTTGCATTAACCTCAATGGTTGAAGATTAAAATTTCAGCTGCTACCCTATCCCCTTTGCAACAAAATCATTATCACTTCCTTCTATATTACATTGTCAAATCAGCTCTCCATCTCATTGGCTATATTAAATAAACTTTTGAATTTAGTTAACTTCAGTGCAAACTTAAATTTCCTTCAAATCCTAATGTAGAGATATACCAAAATGTATTTACCACCCACTTAATTAGGGTTGCCTGTCCACACATGTTAAAGACAAATCGTTCAAGTAATCACATAACACTTATATAGTGTATTTCTGGACACTCAAATACGCTTTACAAAGAAATCAGTCATTCTCATTCACGCAGCATCATTCACACATTGATGCTGGGAAGTTACAAGATTGTAAGCGCAGTTACGATGACCACTACCAACAGGCAAGGTAGTTGAAGTGTCTTGCCCAACACAACAAAGACAAAGACAGACAAAGTGTGGACTCGAACTGGCAACCCACCAACTACCTTTGCCACCATTGCCTCTACAAAGTACAAAGTAAGTCAAAAACGGTATCTGAAGTAATAGTCCAGATGCCGTGATTGAGCCGCAATTTTTGATATTTGTATCATGGGGGTGCGAGCTATGATTCAGGCCATATTAACAGTAATGGAAGATTAAATATATAAATAAATAAAGAGGCACCTTATTACGTTTAGAACAATAGGTGCCTTCCAGGCATTGCATGAGAAGCAAAAGTGGAAAGAAAAGCAATCCACTCACATTCCAAGGCAAAGCCTACCAATGCCTGTCAGAATTAGGAAAAAAGATGAAAGCATGGATCCAGCCTACATTGTGAGAGGGATATTTTATTGGTGCACTTTTGGCTTCTTAGCCTAAAGCCTAAAGTGCTAAGTGAGCATTTTTTAAACCCCATCGCTTACCAGAGTATTATCATCAATATGAACCCCGTACTAGAAAGGTGTACTCAATAAATTGGCTGATGAATGCATGTTTATTTGGACAAATACCTAACTCATTAGTCATACCAATCATGTAAAATGGCTGAAAAGGCATGTGAACCTGATTCACTAAAGAGAAACATACAACTGCAAATTAAGCTACAAATAGGAGGGAAGCAGCTTCACAATCCATTCATTTATTGTTTTTTATATTCATTAATCAGTGACAGTATGGATATTTTTTAATGTAACAGAGTGGGGAGAATAGACCTGATGGCCACTGACTTAGGCCAATGATGGGAAAAGTGGACAATTTTGATTGATTGTTTCTGTAACAAAGGAATCTAGTTTAGCCAACCCTTACTGCTTATGTGCAGTTAGCTGAGCACCAGCAAAATACAATGATTAGCATATAACTGATAACCTTTCTAGTTACCGGTAATTTAATTTCTTCCAAAGCCCCTCTTATTTTGCAGTTTTGGCTCAGGATGTCAGATTTCGTCGTGTAATTAGTGGGTTGCTCGTTCAAACCTTTGGCAAGACACCTCACCTGCAGGTGCCGGTCAGCCACCTCTTTTCTGTCAGTCTGCCCCTGTGGATACAATGTAACCTACCACTATCAGCATGCGAATGTGTGGCATGAATGGGTGCATGACAGATGGTAGTGTAAGGCACTTTAAAAGTCCTAGGACGATGCATTACTTTAACCTTCCAGTTATCACATCTAAATATGGTAACACATCTTGGCTTTGTTGGAGAAATTGTGGAAAGGTGGGGGATTTTACTCATATATTTTGGGATTGTCCGAAGGTGGTTGAGTTTTGGAAAATTGTGCAAACAGATATAAAAAATATTTTAGGCATTTATTTAGATCTGGAGACATCTGTATATATTTTAGGAATAATCCCCTCGGACATGATCGACAAAGACAATAAATACTTGATCAGAGTTTTGCTTCTGATTGCGAAGAAGTGTATAACATCTGCTTGGTTAAGGCCACAACCTCCCAGTA
>CAEFZY010009217.1:0-16175 GCA_903066815.1 Brachyrhaphis roseni | reverse complement strand
TATATATAAAGAAGTGAAGAAAAAATAATTCTGCCATAAATTCAGTTTAGCTAGCTAATTTAGCTAGCATGCTTACTTACTGGAAACTGTGTTAACTTAATAACCAGCTCAATTCAAGGAGACAAGAATAATTAACCAGCGTCTATAAATGTACTAATATTGTCTTATTTGAATTTGCAGAAAATAACTGCATCGTATTCTAAGTTAAAAGGACTCTTCAATGCTTTGTGAGCGCTATGCGTTTCCCACTTAGCAGTTTCTTAGCAACAAGCTCAGAGGAAACCTCTGGTCACTAGTGGATTGTTTCATGCAACAATTAAAAAATGTCAAAAGTTAATTAGTGAGCTCTAAAGGTGCTACTTGATTTTTCTTCATCTCTGGAGAGCACTTGGCCCTGTCTGCTTTCTATGCTAGGCTAAGCTAAGCTATGTGCTCACTTCATTTTTGTAGCTAACTGCAGAAATACCATTAATTTTTTTGCTTGTGTTATGTTTCATTCATCCTTTAGAAGGATTTTTAAAATGTTGGCTGTAAAACATTGCTCTACACGCACCTGTGGTGTTTGGATTAAGAAAACATAGACAGAGCAGATTACAGAATCCCAGCAGATTGCATGTCAGTGTAATCCCAGACTTTCCTAAAACATCAAAATGTTTCTGCTGAAAAGCCCCAACCGACACCAAGCAGCAGCAAAAGAGGATTCTTGTTTTATACATATATCAATATGTATAAAACTAAATATATATTAATATATTATTAGTTTGCATGTTCTCCCTGTGCATGCGTGGGTTCTCTCCGGGTACTCTGGCTTCATCCCACAGTCCAAAAACATGACTGTCAGGTTAATTGGTCTCTCTAAATTGTCCCTAGGTGTATGTGTGTGTGTTGTTGTTTGTCATGTCTGTCTCTGTGTTGCCCTGCGACAGACTGGCGACCTGTCCAGGGTGACCTGCCTCTCGCCCGGAACGTAGCTGGAGATAGACACCAGCACCTCCCGACCCCATTAGGGACAAGGGTGTTAGAAAATGGATGGATGGATATATATTAATACCTATTTTTCTGATAAAGCTGCCTTTATCAGAAAGCTTAGTTTTTCTTAGTTTTACTGCTAAGGAAAACTCCAGATGTTTTCCTTAGCAGTAAAACGCTTCTGAGACGATAGAAGCTGGTCGAATAAATTATTTCCTAAAGAGCACCATAAGTGCTTTAAGCGTGCATTAGTTAACCTGATGGAGCAACTGTTTTTCAGATAAGGGAAGCAGACAGTCTCCCAACAGAGAGCCGGGTAATGAGATGGGTCTGTCATCCAACAGAGTGACCGATAAAGCAAAGTCACAGCTCAGCCATTTAAGATGCCTCACTATTTAATTAAACACAGGCATTCAATTTAAGATTAATTAAGCCCTGGGATGGGAAGAGGAGCATTTGGGATGGGGGGGTTTCCACTTTTTAATTGGCTACTTTTCAGACTCAGATATATACACCTTATCGTCAGAGCAGCAATTCTGTGTTGTACGTAATGATTTAAGGAAGTTTCGACAAAATTAGGTCACTCAGACAGTTTATCTTTGATTCAGCTGAAAGTTTTCTCTGTTGGAAATCAGAAGTACTTTCTGAGGATCTTGAACCCTTTTAAAGAATTTGTAGCGTTCCAAACACAACCTTATTTTATTATTTTAGATGATCAATGAACAGAAATTTTGAGAAAATTATAAGTATTTAATATATACTTGGTAGAACATCCTTTCACAAGTCTTTTGAAAAACTGTCCCACAAGGTTTGCAGTTTTAAACACTTTGGCTTGGGTTGCTTGGTAACGGTGACTGGGCGTGACAGGGGTTTCTAGGTAACGGTGACTGGGCGTGACAGGGGTTGCTAGGTAACGGTGACTGGGCGTGGCAGGGGTTGCTAGGTAACGTTGCAGTTTTCTTGACACCAAAAAAACATAAAATTAATTAAAAACTGAAATGAAGTATAAATGTAAAATGTGAATTTTGCATAAAAATTTATCCTTTAAAATTTTCCACAACTTTCAAATTCAATTAAATTCAAAAATACATTATTAAGCCCAAAAGGAAATTAAATGTTGGTGTAACTCACTCATTTTTCAAAGAGTTATTGTAGATTGTTGCTGTTGACAAGAAAGATCTCTTGTAGCAGTCTGTATTACAGTAAATCTGAAGAAGCCTCTGACTGAAGACACTCTGCCTTCATGAAGTCTTTCTCCTGATCTGCAAAGATTCACGAAGAGGATGGACTCATGAACTTGGCTCAATAGTTCTTATGCCTTTTTATACATAAGAAAATGTGAAATTCATATTTGACTTTCCTTTTGACTTCATAGCCTTAAACAACTTTGTGCTTTACTATCACCAAAAATCATGTGATATAAAAAAGCAAAAAGTTTAATGGGTCTAAATACTTTTACAAGTCGCTACTGTTTTGACTTAAATATTACTACTATCACCATTCACATAATGTCTTGTAATCTTATTTAAGGAGATTTCTTTATGTTAAATTGCATTTTTAATTAGTGAACCTGCAGCTTTATCAGGAGCCTTCCTTCCTGCATCTCTCGGGTTTACTGTCTCACTTCTGTCTGTCTTTCTCTGGCCCTTAAATTGCTTTCTGGAGGCGGGGGATTTTGGCCAGAGAGATAAGAGGAAAGGGATGAAACACTCTCTGGCTGTCTATCTTTGTCTTTCTGGCTCTCTGGCAGAGTGTGTGTTAGTGTGTGTGTTTGTGGGGGTCTACACTGACACTGCAGAAGGAAAGGAAAGGGTAGGCGGTTCTAGCTTGTCCCTCGGGTCTGTGAGGCTGAGGAGACGGTGGAGGCGTCTTTCAGAGGCTTTTCAAACCGCCTGCTGTCTTAGCTGCAAAACAAGCGGCTTGTGAATGAATGGTGTCAGAGACTACAGTGGATTCACACTGGAAGTGAGCAGGACAGATGCAGTAGTTTGTCGTTCATCTCTGTCTCCTCTTGTCAATCAAGCCCTGAAGCATCTAAACAAAAGCAGGTTGCATGGAGGATTTATCCCAGCACAGAAGGCTGCACATGGCAAGAACATGCAGTCCATGATCTGTCAGACAACATCCTGCTTAAAGCTCCAGTACGCAATTTCTGTAAAAATATACATATATTTATTAAATATTTGTCTGCCAATAAACTGTCACCATGTTGTGACAGTTTAATATGAGACAGATAATCTATGAAAAGATCTTCCACCTCCTCCCTGAGTCTGAAGAAATGCACCGATTCCAGTCAAAAACAACCAATCAGAGCCAGGAGGCGGGTCTTAGCGCTGTCAGTCATGCTCGAATACGCGCTGCTAAATGCTCTAATGGTGGAGAAACAATTTATTGTTACAGAAAAACCGTCTATTTGCTCTCATTAGTGGCAATGCTAACTAGCTTTAGCATTATCAAGAGTATCTCTGATTGGTTGACCGAGCTGTGAAAGGAGAGCTCGATTTTTTTCACAGATTATCTGTCTCATTATACTGTCACGACATAATGGCAGTCTTATCAAATATGTAAAAGCATTTGATTTTGATAAAAAATTACATTCATATATTTTTTATTTAACCTTTATTGAAGTTGATTGAGAAGAAATTCTCCATTTCAAGAATAACCTGTTCACAAACCATTAAAACATCATACAACAGAAAACAGAAGAATAGCAAAAAACAGAGAAAACAAATAAAATGCAGCCCTATTATACTGACTAAACATATTTTAATACGCGATAATTTCTCAGTTTTTAAAAGCAGGAACATTTAACTTGTAGTTTTTACTGAGTTGATGAAGGTCGATATTGAAGACAGAAAGATATTGACGCTTTAACAAATAGATGCAGTTTGTGAGGGAATTCCCTCTGCAAAAGCCTTCCGCTTTAGTTTTTATTCATGTCGCCTCGGCTCCCTTTTTCCACCGTTCACCTTCCTCCTGCTCCTCTTCCTCCTCCTCCTCCGTGAGCTTTGATTTTACACAGCTTGCTGCACAGATGACACACATGTATTCCTGACTCTCCTCCGTGTTGAAGTCATCCCCACACAGATTAGCATATTAATGGGATGTCCTCTTTGTCCCTGTTTGCTGTCAGTCAGATTTCACAGCAGCGGAGGAGAAGACGAGGAGTGTGAGGGGAGCGCGGTCGTCCATCGAGAGGGAGAACCGCTTCTCTCTCCCCACTCGTGATTTCTCATAACGTACTGGTGTCACGTTTTTCCAGCAGGCTGGCAACAGTTCAGCACACATGGACGCTGCTGCGACAATGTGCTTCTTCTATTTTTATGATCATCAACTTTCAGCTTTTTTTGTGCCTGAGAGGAAAATCTGAAATTCAAAAAAACAAAACGGAAACAAAAGAGGCCTCCAATCTCAACAGGTGAACTGTTTGATCAACCTGATTGGAAATGTAAAATGCAGAAAACATCTGCGCTGTAATTTTAAAGGCAACCTTTTCTTCTTTATTCCTGAAACAAACTGATTTTGATTTTGATGATCTACAACAACAAATATGCATCTTTCAATAAACTGAAAGTTTTACATTCCAAATTGGTACATCTTATAAAACTTATCAAATGTAAATATTTATTTATTTTTCACTTTTATTGCATTAAATCTTTCTGATGACTTCAAACCTATAGATATAAAGTTCATCATTTTTCTTTATGTTTTTGTCACCAAAACTCCTAATTTTTGAAGGGAAAAACCCAGATTATTCATTATTTCCAAAAATATTTTATATCTGTGAGTCACAGTTTCGACTAGGTCAAAATTAATAACATTTATTTTGATGCTTTGTACTTGGGTTCATTTTTGTCACATTCAAAAAAACCTGCACTTCTTCCCTCGTTTCAATCTCTGCCACTGGAACAAGTACTTTTTAATCAATATTGATGAATTATTGATCTAAGACCAGCACCTATAGCTCACTGAAAAGTTAGTCTTGTGTTATTTCTAGTGTACTAAGATATTTGTACCAAAAACTGGACCAAAAATATTTGCTAAGGTTTGGTTCATAACATTTTCTCTCTTGACAAAAGTACTTGGTTTCATTTTGATTTATAATTCTGTAAATTTTGTATCTTTCATCTCGTTTAATCCCAGGTTTGAGAATAAACCTAATAATTTTCTTTTAATGAAAAAAGAAAATTATTGGAGAACCAATTTTTCCTTCTAACTGATCTTCACTTCATTTTGTATCCACTGTTTGTCTGAACTTCTTTAAGAAGAACTTCAGACTGACATGATCACACATTTTATTTTTGCTGTTTTCTCCACTTTTTATTAGACTAGAGCCTCAATAAATATCAGTAAATTAGAAAATGTTATTAAATTAAGTTACTGTGTGCAGCTTAATGATATAAATCACACTATTTTTTAAGCAAATGAGAAAGTTTTTTCAAGGGTTTGAGTCGCTATGGATGCCATGGAGTCACCATCCTGCAAAACCACCTAAAAACCAAACAATAGTTTTTTTTATCACAAATACTGCGATAAAGTTCAAACTCTGTATCGTAACCCGCTACTTTCTTCCACTCCTCTGATTTCCAACACCTTGCTTTCCATCACAATCAGATCTTTGTCCCTGTTTGCCTCAGGTTACTTAGCAACGGTTTCCACAGCTACAAAGTTAGCCGCCTGCCCCCCAACTACTCAATAAACTGCTTGTGTCCCCTTGTTAGTCTGTTGATTAGTGGGTTTATTTTGTTTAATGAAGCAGTCGTTGTAGGAGTTCTGGGTGGAGAAATGTTTTCCTCAGTGTCACACAGCTCAGTTATAATGTCTGAGAGAAATTGCACTTTATTTTCCACTTTCTCGGTAAAGCGCTCGGCGTTCTTACTGTCAATCACACAAGAGAGAGGGATCAAACTTTTGCTGTGCAGCTTTAAAACGCAACAAGAGGTTCACAGAGAGAAAAAATCAAATGGTATAGAATAATCACTTCTGGAGACTGGATTTTGAGCATTGGAGCTACAGGAAGATCTATTTATATCGCTTCTAAAAATAGGCATACTTCTCCATAGAAACATGAAATCCTGAGGGGTGAGTTACTCCCGAGCTGCAGCTTTTGTGTGTCTGTGTTACTCCTCAGCTTCCTCTCTGTCTGAAGGCACAGGAGTGACGGCATATTCCAGCCATGAAGCTTTTCTTTGGGGAATCTCCGCCAGCGGCAGACAGGGATTTACATTGCTTTGATGATGAGTCCTCATCTCTGCCTTCATGGCGACGAGCTTCCAGCCGATGTGAATGGACTCTCAAGCATTCATCAAAAGGGAAACGTGTGAATCCTCGCTCTGAGAGGGAAGAATGTAGATGCAGAATTGGGAGAGCGGTTGCACAGAAATACACACAATAAGCTTTTTACTTTGATTTAGCATTTTAAAGGTAAAGTTTCAGTATATTTCATTATCCATCTGCATTGTGATGCAGCCTTGAGCTTGGAAAATAATACAGTATCCCCAAGCTGCAACTTCAGTGGTTCATTTGTCTCACTGATGCTCATTAAAAGCACATTTTTGACTTTAATCTCACTATCCAAACATAGAGTTGCTCTGGATTGCAGGAAGCAGAGATATGTAAGCTAAAAAGAGAAAATCGGTGGAAAATAATTTGATTTCAGATGTTTGTCTCATATTGAAGTAGCATAACTCTAGAAGGTGCAAGGTAATTTCTGGAATAATAAAAATGCAAAAAACATTTCAACCACAAACTTTAATGTAGTTTGTTGGCATTTTATATGACAACACAAAGTAGTGCATGATTGTGAAGGAGAAGATAAATTATGCATTTCAAATGTTTTCACTGTCACAAGTCTAAAAATGGAGCATACATTTGTATGTAAATCAAGACTTTGGAGAGCCTTCACTTGCCGTTTCAAATGAAAATCATTTATGTTTCTGCTTATTTTAAGCACAAGGAAATATTAAATCATTTTAAAAATAGAACATGTTTTAACTCAGCTTTTCTGAATGACGACTGAGCAATAAATATCTTTGAAAATGCCGAACTGACCTCCGCAGATCTCCTTTTTATATTCACACTAGAAATGGTAAAATATCAAGATGGCATTTAAGACCCACCAAAAGGCCATCCACAAGATGTGAGGAGACACAGGCAGTTTAATGAAGGTGAAAATGGAGTGGGCAAGCAGTTTTACAGCTCTGATATAATTTAAATATATCTGTGAGAGGAAGAAAACCTACAGATAATTAATGGAGGCTCGTTTTGGCCTCTTGGTCTTGGCTTTCAAACTCCTACTTAAATCAGTAAAGGATAGCATATGCAGCAAATCCTGGTGTTTTCTGCAGCATCCAGCTCGAGCTGCACAGAAATGGTTTGAAAACAACAAAATTGATGTTCTGGCCTAGTCAAAGCCCCAGCAGATCCCCAGCAAACTGACAGAGACTTATCCACAGAGACT
This sequence comes from Brachyrhaphis roseni, assembly GCA_903066815.1. NCBI lineage: Eukaryota > Metazoa > Chordata > Actinopteri > Cyprinodontiformes > Poeciliidae > Brachyrhaphis > Brachyrhaphis roseni. The sequence continues at coordinate 8,746 of CAEFZY010009217.1, read as the reverse complement.
CCGAGCTGTGATTACATCCAAAGGAGCATCTAGGGCTAATATTTATGCAATCAGTTATTTTATGCTTTATAGTTTTATGCAGAGCACCCACAAATTGTACTCAAGTAGCAGTAGCACTACTTCAATTTATTTTTGCCCAATTAAAAGTAAAAACTAACCATCGAGAAAATTACTCAAGTAAAAGTATCAAAACATTTAATATTTAAAAATTACATAATTAAACAGACCAAAACATATGTGGAAATGTTGGTATTTTAAAGACCAAAATGAAAATAATTGATATAAACAACAAAATGAGGCAAAATAAAGATTTTTTCCAAATTAGTTTCTTTCAATATTAAACTTATAAAACTGTAGATGTGTGTTTGTATTTGAACTGTAAAAAAAAGTATCTAATTTACACTAAAAATATATATTTTAAAGTATAAAAATCCATATTTATATGGTAAAATACATATTAATACTGTACAATTTGTATTTATACAGTAAAACCACAGCTGCTGGTATTTTACTGTAAATTAAAGACGTTTTGAATTTTTGAGTTCATGTTTGTTTTTCATTCAGTGGGCGGAGAATTCAGAAATTTTACTCAAGTAAGAGTAGCGATACGTCATAATAAAATACTCTTAATTTTTTTCCCCAAAAAATTTATTAAAGTAAATTTAACTGCGTAAACCTACTTAACTGGACTTAATTTTGTAGAATTTTTTAGTCAAAAAATCCAAAGTTTGATTGATTTGCAAAATCGATAAACAAAATAAATACTTTTTTGTAGACACTGTAAGTTCAGACTCATTAATGTAGAAACAGAAATCAGAGCCATCAGTCCCACTGAACTCGTTAACAATCTTTAAGGGTTTGTGATCCACACAATGGTCTCCTTCACTGACCTCCAAACGATGCTCAGTGTTTGTGATAACACACATTTACATTGGGGTTGCAAGACAGTAAAGTGTGTGTGTGTGTGTGTCTGTGTGTGTGTAGGAGATAACATCGCAGAGAGGAGAAGATAAAAGTAAGATAACATGATTAAATCTGAGGTTTTGTCAAAAAATCCAGTTAGTTAAAAAGTCTCTTTAGAGATAAAATCTCCATTTACGAGAATAATGTGTCTCTCTCTCTCAACCTGTAACAGGGTTTTTATTGTGTAGGACTGGTTTTATCAGACAGCAGCTAAATGTAATGATGATTCTGTCTTTAAAGAAATAATTATCACATTATAAAATGTTTATAAGATATTCAGCAGAAACAATGCACAATACTGCCCTAAAAGATGCTTTATGAAATAAATTTGCAGGTGAAACATCTCTGTTTTTTAAGCCTCTTTAATTTAATACAGTTTATTGTTATTGCACCAATTCACATTAAATATCTTTACAAAAATAAGTAATTCGATGCTCTTGAAGGCATTTATTTATGTGCAGTGTGTCTAATGAGAGATACAGCTACACTAATATTAAATTTTCATAACCAGAGATTTTATTTAGCTTAAACTTTCTTGTCATGGTTTGTGTTTTACAAGTAAATTTTATGTTTCACTTCAGGCTCACACGGCATATTTAATGAGGTACCAAATATGCTCTGATGGGACTTCACTGATCCAGCTGAAAAGAGTCTGATCCAAAGTACTTGACTTTCATATTTTATTAAAACAAGGATCAAACTGTGTTTTTAAAATGTTGACCCAGAAAAATATCAGAGGTTTTAGTCGGAGTGACTCTGTAAAAAACTAAACCTTTGCTGAAAAGCTGAATATGGATTAAAGCTATTTAATATCTCACAGTAACGTCTGTAACTTTTACATAATATATTTATATTATTTTTTTGCTATTCAGGTGGTTTATAATAATTGTAAAAGCTGTCATGCTCTAAGAATATTGATCTCTACTATTCTAGATTTTATATTTATATTTTCTGTGTTTGCTGGGTAAGACTTTAGCTTTAGTGTTTTCTTAATTAATTACAAAGATTTTATTATTTCCCACTTCAATATTTATGTTTTCTCACTACTTTCGTTTCCACACATCCTTTTTCTCAATTAATTAGGAAAAATAATTGAGATTTTTCCTAATTTTAATTCATTATTTTATACCCAATATAATTATTTGTGTTACTTGATAATACTATAATACTGCAATAACATAACTTTCATAAACAGTCTTTCTGGAACGGTAAGTTCCTTTTCCACCATTAGCACATTGAGCAGGGAGTACATGAACTTGATTGACAGCACTAAGACCCTCCTATTGATTCTGATTGATCAATTTTTTTGACAGATTATCTGTCTCACAACAAACTGTCACAACATGGTGACAGTTTTAGCAAATATTTAAAAAGTATATATATATATATATATATATATATATATATATAGATAGATATTGAAATAAAAGTTATATAGTGCAGCTTTAACCCAAAGTTGCCTCCTGATGCAATCAGCACAGCAGTCTGACGGAGTGAATGTGGTTGTACTTTGTGTGAGCAGAAAAGCTCTACATTAATTCAGTCCTAATCTGTCGGTTTTACAGAGAGTTTGTGTTTTCAAGTTGCTTCTTCTCCAGCTTAGGTGAATAACAGGAATCAGCTTAATTGGAAAGGCTGCCTCCCCTCTTATGCCCTGCAGGATGTTAACATTTCCTGGCTGCTCATTAAACAATCAGTGTGATGTGTGAAGAAGCTTGACCTCCCTCCGTCGCCGTTTGGCCTCGTTCTGCTGCCTCTTTCTTCCTGCTGCAGGCAGCTTTATAGGAAGGCGTCCACTAAATTGATTTAGCTCCCAACCAGGCACACATGGTTTCTCTAGCAGAGCGTTAATTGCATTTCTCTCTGAAAGACTCTCATGACGATCATGTAACACAAACACACAAAAGAGAGCATCTTCCTCACATTATCTTAATTTTGCTGCAATGATGACAAGGGGAGAAAAGAGATGAATTAATTTATAAAAGTTGTGATTTTGTCACTTCTTTCACTGCCTTAATATAGAAAAGTAACATATTTGTGGAGCAGTCTAACAATTAAATTGATTGCTAATGAAAACAGCTCAAGTTCTTATAAAACTAATTTAAATTTCTGCCTTTGAAAGTTTTATTACACCAGATTTGACAGCTTTTTAAATTAGAAGCAAAACTAAGTGTGTGCTTATAGTTTGTAAACAACCTGCAGCTTTAAGATGTGAGTGTTTAAGCTGCATTTTAATAAACAGGGTCTCTTTGGAAGACCGATCTGATCTTTGCACCCGTTTTAACTTCCTGGCTGATGTGCAGAGATACTGCTTCGATATCTCTGCTTAATATTCTTTCTCTATAAGACCCATCTATTTTATGGAGTGCACCATTATCTCCTGCAGTAAAACACCCACGCAACACCTCATATATCACAGTTAGGATGACGTCCTCAGGCTTACAGCTTTCCCCCCTTTTTTTCTAATGATGGTCATTATGGCCAAACATTTCAATCTTAGTTTCATCGAAACACAAGATCTGTCTCCATCATTTAGATTACTGTTCACATAGCTGGAAAATGCGAACAAAATCCCCTTTTTTTGCACCAGTAACGGCTCGATTCAGTTCTGATCTGATCTGTGCCACTTCCATATGTGATGCTAATTTGGATATTCATCCGTTTGTTTTCAAAGCATCTGCACTCAAAGCGGCCATGTCGCATTTTATCCAACTTTTATGACATTGATGTGAGACATGCATCATAATTCTGCACTGAAATCAGGATGAAAACAGTCCAATATTCAATTGAAACACTGAAAGCTATTAACAGCTTTAACACTGCAGCTATTAACGCAGTGTTAAGAGCTGCGTTTTCCTTGATCATATTATTACACAAATTGGAATTCCAAAAATAAATTTGCTTGAAGGAAACATGCTAATTTCAAAAACACGTATTTTGATCAAAAGTTTTTGTGCTAGGATGAGATGGTTGTTCGGCTGTATCGAAGTTGCGTATTTTGCAGAACTGCAATGGAAACACGAGAAATATGTGATCAACAACTGGATGTTAGTCCTATAATCGATCCATATTATTATTTCCTTTAGCAGTTTTGTGTTTTCTGTGCATGCGATTGCTTCGGGGTCGTATATCATTCACACATTTGTTGGCCGATCTGATCTGCAAAGATCAGATCGGCCAACAACAAAAAAAAATCGTATTTCAGCAAAAAACCTGAATCGAGCATCAATACTTGCTGTGTGAATGTAGCCCTAAACTAATCATTGTGTTTACAAACCGTAATCTTGTTTTTAATGTTGTTTATGAAGTAATGGCTTCCTCCACAGTGAGCGCCCTTTCAGTCCATGTTGGTAGAAAACTTGTTTCGTTTCACTCGGGGTAATGACACTTTCTTACCAGCTTCTGCCAAATTCTTGACAAGGCCTTTTGCTGCAGTTGTGGGTTCTCTCTGGGTACTCTGGCTTTTTTCTGTAACCACTATTGTTTACTCTACATTGCCTGTAGGCAGGAGCACAGCTATGGATTTTCTGAGATGTAAGTGGACATATTACAGCACCTCCATAATACAAGACAGTAGTGAGCTGTTATTTCAGGTGAATATTTACAAGCCTCCTCTTGGTAGAGTGTCATAACTCACCTACTGTCTGTCAACGACTAAAGCTTTTTCACCCCTACATCGTTAACCTTATCCCGCTGCCTTTTTTTTGTTTTGTTTTCAGCCCCAAGAACTTTCTTTTCCACCTCTCCATCATGACAACACTATTAAAATGGTTTGAAAAGCACATTCTTGACTCTAAATATTTTTTCGGACATGTTCTGGCCTTTTGCACGGCGCCCCTATACGATGCATGTAATGCATACTCACTTGCTGACTTGATTTGTGCATTCCTGGTTTACTTTGCTGCATATCTTTGAGTTATCCAGAGCTGTAGACTGGCTAACCAGTTTGTTCTCTCATACAATCAGGATTGGAGATAAAAACCATTCCTACCAGTAGCCTAGAAGTGTTCGCTAATGATGTGTGAAGCTGATGTTGAAGTCTTTAATGAAATCCGTAGGGAGATCTTATTAACCTCCATTAAGCTGCAAAGTGCCAATAAGTGTGTGATATAAAAGTCTGAGCACCACATAGTGAGGAAAATCTCTAAAGATGGAGAAAGTACCACATTAATCTCATTTAAAGAGCAGCTGCTGCACCAGTCCAGCTGTGAGGGGTAATGTTGCACATCTGCCCAGATGTTACAGGTTAACTTGTTGGATAAATAAATCCACAGTTTGGTGGCTTTCCCCACGTCTCTAAAATATGGATGTCCAGTTGTGTCCTCTCCCTGCCGCACCCACCCTCTCAGTGAATCCCTGTGTGTGTGCGAGTGTGTGTGTGTGTGTGTGTGTGTGTATGCGTGGATAAATGTGTGTGCGCACATTCCTTCGCATCCAGAGGAGCGACAGTCAGGTTGAGGCTCCGCGCAAAGAGGACACACTCTCCACGGGAATCTCTCTTGGAAAAAAACACCATGCAGGTAGGTCTCAAACATCTTTAATATTCTTATTTTATAAAATAAAATCTTGTCAGTTGTAGACGGAAAATCCCAGAAAATGCAATAGTTAAATTTCCATTTGCTCACTTGTGCTACTTGTTGGCTTCTTGCTGCTTTTCGTCGTGTTCCTGCATCCCTCCATGATCTCTTTGAGCTCGTTTGCAGCCAGTTTTTGGCCAAAGCGGAGTTTCTTAGTGAAGTTACGTAAGTGCACCCCAGCTGGAAGCTGCATGTGGTGGAGATGCTCCGCTCTGCGCGCAGCGCAAACCCTGCGGACACCAAGTGTCACTCGGCATCACCGTGACTTTTCCTCTCACTCATTAAGTCCAGGCTTTTTTCTTTCTTTCTTTCTTTCTTTTTACGTGGCCACTTTTTCTTCGTGATTCCGAGTGTCACGCGTGTCTTCAAAGCTGCTGGTAACGTGTGCGCCTCCAGTCCTCGTCTGAGCAGCAGGGACTGAGTGGGATTATGTGTCTGAAATCATGTGTGTGCGTGTTTTCCTCCTGGCTCAGGGGAGCAGGTTGGGAGATCAGTCCCCAGCAACGAGCAGAGTCTGGATCGAGCAGACTGGAATGTAAAAAGGCTCAAAGTGATTCCCTGCGCCAGGGTAGTTTATCCACTCTGGTTGAGTTTCATCTCCGTTTTGAAGGTTTCTCTCTCTGAGATGGAAATCAGGAACAACCTGTTACAAGATTCAGATTACATCTTAGGTTTTTTGAGGGTTTTTTTTTTAAAGGAGGCAGCTAATTCTGGCATCTTTTTATCTCAGAATCCTTTTGTTTGTGAGCATAAATCGCTAACAGAGGAATTATTTCATATCGGACGATATAGACTTAGAATTTTATCGCAATATCTTGTGGTTCTATCGTGATAATAAAAATTATGCGTGATTATGATGACTATTTATGATTTATTGTATGGCTGTGACTGCATGGCACAGCAGTCATGACACAAAACAAATGCTGTTAAATGCCGAGGCATTTAAATCACAAAGCTGCACACAGTAACTGCATTTAAAAACATTTTTTTAATTTACTGATATTTATTGAAACTCTTGTGGAACAAACGGAGAAAATAGTTTAAAAAATCCAACAATACCTTTTATTTTTTTAGCATCTTTAATTGAAATTTATCAAGACAACAATAAATCAAAAAATAAATCATGATAAATGATTTGATAAATGCCAACTCCGAGTTCATCATAACATTATGACCACTGAGAGGCGAAGTATAAAACTTATTTTTAGGGATCCAACTCACTTTTTACGTCCAAATTTCAAGTATTTCCAGATTAACCTTTACAGGCCCATTTGAGCCCATTTTAAAATCAATTATTAAAATATTCAATAGAATTTTTTTTATTAAATGATGAGAATTTGGGAATGGCAGTTTTACAAATTATGTAAGAACCCTGTAAATACCTATTTAGTGATTATTAAATCATCTATAAATAAACAACATGGATGGATTGATGGACGGATGTTTTTCCTGTTTTCTGTAGGAAACCCGAAGTATCCGACATGCAGTTCTATTTTGCAGTTTTGGCTTTTAATCTCTGGATTGCTGTCTTTTTTTCTTTCTCTCAAATGTCCATTTTGACCAGTTTGTGTTGATTCTCCAGTTCTTTAACATCTTTTAGACTATATTGTTGCCAAATGGCTTCCAACTGCTTCCTGTCATAATGCAGCTGAGATGCCTGTTGATGCGTATTCGGCTCATACCAAGAATCATATTGGAAGCACTGAGCAGTCAGAACGTGAAGGAGGTCAGATTGAGATTTCCAGTGTAGCATTCAGAGCACAGATTAAAAATCTCAGACTGGGAAAGTTGTGCAAATATTACTAGACCCAATTAAGCCTAGAGAGTGGATGTGCTGTATTCAAGTAAACAATCGCTGCATAATTTAGTAACAGAAGAAATTATATATTTAATTTCAAAGAGTTTTGTGTTTCTTTATTAGACATGAAAATATATTAAATATGTATAAATACAGGCAGCTGTTAGTAATGCCTTGGTGGTTCAAGTAAGGCTGTAAGAATACATTATAAGTTGCACCGGCACGCAGAGAGAGACTATATATTTACTTTTGTATTATTATTGAATTGTACTAGCTATTGTATAATCATTTTGTGTCAGACTATTAAACAACAGTTCATGTGAAATTCCCCAAACTCTTATTTTTTCTTGTTAATGTAAACCCACAAATATACTCATCTGCTTCACCTAAGTCAGTCAACAGGTAATTTTACTTTAATTTGTTTTGACTGGTGGAGGTTTTTTTTCAGTATTATGTAAATCATAGTTTAAAAATTGTTGCAGTTTGGAGTCATTATTAGAAATTTGCATTATAAACAAGGTTGAAACATTTATAGTTTTCTCCTCTGGCTGACTGTCAACATGCAGGTGTTTGAATTAAATCATGCTGTGAGGCATCCGAGGGCCTCGTGTTTCCACTGCTTGACTCACTTCAGTTATTTTAAATAATATAATCAGCAGTGGTTTTCTCATTCTGACCCAATTTCAGCAGGATGAGAGGGGCTGTCAGAGAACTGAATTTCCCCCATCTTAAAACATTAGTACACGAGATCTTCAGGATGAAAAATATTCAGTTTATGCTGGAAACTAAATCATTTTTATTTGATGTCGCTTCTTCTTTCCTTTAAAGTGGATCTTTTATGCAAAATTCATATTTTGCATGTTGTTATATTTGTTATACTCTGCTGTTTCTAAAAACAGCCAAGTGCTTAGAAAAATCACCCAGCTGTTTTTCCTGCAATAAGTTAATGTTTTTTAGTGTCCGGAAAATTAAATGTTTCAAAAATCTCCTGGCACCGTTACCTAGCAACGCCAACCGAGCTGCAGGATGTTCAGTCACCTGCTTTTACCGTTGTATGCACTGTATAATGGCTGCTGGAAAAGAGAAGTGTTTTGTTGTTGACCTACCATTCAGAAACCACTTCCTGCATTCTTATTGGCTGTGCAGGAGGCTCTACTAATGCTTTTCAGATAATTATGCATCTGTTCACAGCCATTTTTACGTGCAAGTGAAAACATTGAATTGGATCCTTCTTAAATGGAGCCTCAGTGATACGGAAAATGTATTTGTATATTGAATACAATATACGTATTTGACATCAAATACGTATTTGATATACGTATATTTGACATATATCAAATATACGTATATATTTGATATATATACGTGTATATATATATCAAATATATATATATATATATATATATAC
>CAEFZY010009209.1:0-39776 GCA_903066815.1 Brachyrhaphis roseni | reverse complement strand
TTGTTGATACACTGACATTACTTTCCATAAAAATCTATCCTTGCGCGGACATGTCCGGCGGACCTCCACGGACTGAAGTGCGTCCGAGTTTGTTGAACTTTTCCTACCTAGCAAATCTGCCCGGTGCCACAGCGCATATGGACAAGGCACGTAAACACAATAGCATGCGGTGATTGGCTGCGTAGCGTAAGTGAACCGTATCGTATCATTGGCTGGACACCTGTGACTCACTGAGTTAGATTGTTATTCGTCATTGGTCAAAACTGATGACTGAGCTCAATGTATAGTTTACGCTTTTTATTTTATGCGCTGCATTGATTTTATGGTGCGCAGAGACTGTGCGAGCAGTGCGCAATTGCGCAGGCGCGCAGCTTTGAGGGAACAGTGCTTGGCACTCTTTGATTCATAAAAAAAAATCTAAAGCTATATCGCTTGCAGCCAGTTTTAACCATCAAGAGTTTAACCAAGGCTCCGAATGACTCTAGCTACGCTTTAATCAGGCCTATAATCGGCTGCTGTTCCAAGAAGCCTCCAAATCAGCTGTAGACTGGCTGTGAACAGATCCCAGATCAGCCGTACAGGAGAGGAGCCTGGTCACGTTTCACGTCTGGAAGTCTGACCTGCAGTAGATGGGGCTGGTCTGCCAGTGGGATGGCCTCGGCCAGGGGAACGTCAAAGGGGTTGGGCGGGATGCAGCCTAGGAAGGTCATTGAGTCCGAGCGCCGGAAGAACGGGTGGTTCTGACCCGTTTCCGCGGGAACCGAGTCCTCATCCTTGTCCTGGAGGGTCGAACCTGTGGTAAGAGAGAAACGGAGATCAGCTGAGAATATAGTATGTGTGACGGATTAAAACACAGTTGTAGACTGCAAAAAACACAAAATCTCACCAATTACTTTTGGTCTAGGGTCTGATGTAAATACTGTATGTTAGTTCACTTAAAAAAACCGACAAAACTAATTTACAAGTAATTTTTCAGCGGTATACAAGAGCTTGTTTTAAATAAATAATTCCTTAATATTGACAAAAAGTACAAGTTCCACTGGAAGATTATTTCACTTATGGGAAAAAGTGAAATAATCTGCCAATTTGTATTAATACTAAGGAATTATTGACTTAAAACAGGTAAGAGGTAAGAAGTCGTATTTTCGCATTATTTAAAATTCAGTGAGTTTTTCTCCCTACTTTGATTGGTGTCTTCGTCGTTCTCGTGCTCAGAATCCTCATTGTCCAAACCGAGCTCCAGAATCTCTCGATTCCTAAATGAAAGGAGAAAAAAAAAAAAAAAAAAGGGTTACAAATGTTAAGATTTTAAATTAAAAAACGACTTTTTGTCAAAGCAATACACAGAGCTAAATGTGGGCAACCCTTTTTCGTCTAAATTCACCTTTTTCTTTCCATCTGCGGCGTGTCCAGGGTGGTCTGCTGATTCATGGCCTTTATCCAGTAAATGAGGGCCTGGAACACGTAGGCCACGTGTTTCAATGAGCACACGTCCAGAACAGGAAGCACGTCTGAATGCTCGTCGTTGTGGGAGCGCATCAGAGAAAGGGCGTAGTTCAAGAAGTCTCCCCGTGCCGACATCATGCCCTGGCGAGCCGTCAACAGTGTGGCTGCTCTCCTGAAATTCAAAAAGAAATCATTTTATTTCAATTGTACGTTTTGGTTTCTTGCAAACAGATAAATCCGCTGGGAGACTCTGCTACCTCCGTCCTTCCAGAGTGCGGAGGCTGGCCTCCTCCCGGGCCGTCATGCGCTCGCGGCGAGCCGAGTGCTGCGAGGCGTGAAGCGGGTGGCTGGGGTGGCCGGGGTCTCCGGCAGACGACAGAGCCGAACCGTACCGCAGCTGGGCCTCGGTGGAGTCCATGATGGACACCATCCAGTTCCAGGTGGGAATCAGCTTTTCCTCCACATAATTCTAGTGACAAACAACAACTCTTTAGTCAGAACCTAACCCAAATTGTTATGATAGAGATCATAACAACAACGGGTGGGTTACTTTTGCTCTACTCTGTCAAAGTTTATTTGACCTGTGGGGTTCCCCAAGGATCCATACTCGGTCTATAGTTGCTTTCATTTTAAAAACGTCAAGTATGTATTATTTCATCTTCTAATTAAATATTTTACAATTTATAAGGTAAATCAGAAATATATACCTTATAAACCCATGTAAAAAAAAAAACATACACCGACTGCCTGGCTGGGGCGAACTTGTGTGTTAAAACCAGGGATGCGATGCTTTTATTCCCATTACCTGCAGGTTGACTGCGTCCTGGTAGGAGAGCTTGACAGCTGCGGGATACTGCGAGTAGACAAGATGATTGTACTTGGGAATCAGACTCATGAGGTCAGAAATCTGCCTGATGACGATGCTGTAGGCGCGGGCCAGGCTGCTGGCCGAAGTCAGGTAGCTGCTGGTGTTGCTGGCTTCCAGCGCCGCCGCCGCCGCCGCTGCACTGGAGCTGATTGCGCTGGAGCGCCGCAGGTTTGTCGGGTCGATGTATATCAAGCCGGTAGAGCTCGCTGTGTGAAAACGCAGTTGAAATTGACCAATTCTTTAGAAGCAAGAGTATACTCGTTTCACCATTGGTGAGCTACAGACCAGCAGGTGTTGAGGAGGCGGAGGGGCCACTGCCGCTCGCTCTCTGGCTCGGGGTGTTCCTAACAGCCCACTGCATGGAGCGGGGAGCTTGGGCGGCAGTGTTGGCATGTGAGGCGCTTGTCGTCCTTTCCAGCGGCTCGTCCAGCAGGAACGTCTCCTGGTCGACATCGTCGCTCTGACTGCTGCTGCTGTCTGAGTCACTCGAGTCGTTCGACTGAGAGTCGTCCTCTGAAAAGAAGGCAGGGACACTGCTAGCACCTTCAGCAGAAAGAAAGACAAAGGGAGAGAGAAAGAGGACAAGTTCAGTTGTTAAGATTTAAATCTCTAACTTTTCATTCATTCACGTTTACACAGACAGAGATGCACATGAGTAAATCACACCACTACAAGGCAGAACACCGCAAATATGACAGGAAGAAAAGCATAATGTCTTAACGAAATTTGGGTTAAACAAACTGTGGTTTTAGTTTTGTTTTTTTTTTCTTGCCACATAAAAACTGTACCTAGAGAGAAATATTAAGGCTAATCTGATCAGAATCTGGAAAGAAAAAGCATCAGCAATATTAGTAGAATATTATGGCAATGTATTAGTTCCATTGTAGATAGAAGAAAAATAAAAAAATAAATAAATCAATTTCCATTTAAAAATTCTAATTTTGAGATTAATCTCAGAAATATTCCAGAAAAGGACATTTCTGAGTTTGAAAGGTTGAAAATTTGCTAGAAAAAAAATAATAAAAAATCAGAATTTTAGAGAAAGAAACATGGATATTTTCTGAGTTTAAAAGTTCCAACTTTTTCTAGAAAATATCTGAAATTAATCTCAAAATATTAGTTTTTTGTAGGTTTTTTTTTTTTTACTCCTGAAACTCAGAAATGTCTATGTTTTTTTAAAGAAAATTTCTGAGATTAATCTAAAAAAATGTTCTAGCAAAATTGAGACTTTTTTTTAGAAATTTACTTTTTTCCCTATCTACAATGGCTCTGATACTTCAGAGGATACATGTACTGTGCAAAATTTAAGCAGGGAAAAAAAAAAAAAAAAAACTTCATCACAAACCACTGGCAAAAACTGAGTTAATTATTATGTCATTTAGGTGAAAGGTCGACAAGACTACACTTGTGATGAGGGACGCTCTTTAGCAAACATGGGGCAATAGTCGGGACGTATCAAAAAGGGGTCAAACTGAACGAACTCTCAGAAGGAAACCGTGTGTGCAGTTTGCAAAGTCACTCTCGCCCTGAAATCTGTGTGTGCATTGAAATAAAGAGGAGCTCATACCAAAAATAGGAAATGCCAAGGACACCCTACTGCCTGCAAATGAAATACATGGGGTATTCAGCCAGGGGTAGTTTGGTTTGCTGTATCATTAGCTCTCCTAAACAGAAATCCCCCACAAACCAAACCACTTCCCAGAGGACTGGCCTCTTCTATAAATCAATAAAATATAGAAATTGTTTAAACGCAATCGGTTTTTTACTTCTCTCATAAAACACAAAAGTAAAACTAAAATGAATGTGGGGGGAATGTTTCCTAGACAAGAAAGATTTAACGTGATAGTTGAGAATTCTTTACAAAAGGTTCTGGTAAACAGTTCTGGGTAATTATCATATTACTGTCAGTAGATGACTCTCTTAGTATCTTGATTTACCATAAATCCAAACTAGTTGTTCCCAAAGGTTAAAGCTAGCAGCTAGTTAGAGAGGTGACCAGGTGAGACTTCTAAAATGTTACACACAGTTCCAATTTCATGGGTAATGCAAGTAGAAGGCAGTGCATCATCAGTGATCTTCCTGAGTGAAACGCATGCTCAGAACGAAGAGTTTTTGGTCAGACAAACAGTCCTTCCTTACGATAAAGCAGATTGAAAATTGTTCATTCAAACCAATAGAAAGTTTTTGCTTTTTACACAGTTTACTTCGATATTTTTCTTATCTGACTTAAAGTAAATTACATTATCATTCTTTTACAGAGGAATATCACTGGTGGACCTCCGTTTAATTGTAAATTCCGTATTTTCCAGACTATACGTTGCATCAGTCAAAAAAAAAAAGAAAAAGTGTGCCATGAAGAGGGGGGGGGACATGTACAAGTCACACCTGACTGTAAGTTGCAGAACCAGCCAAACTATGAAAAATAAAAAAAGCGTGATATAGTCCAGAAAATACAGTAATCATCAGCTCCTCTGTAAATCCCCACTTGATGTAACACTGAAAACGGCTCAAAGGTAAAACAGCATTCGTATAAGCATATTTTAAACTTCATGAGATTGCATTTCTTTTAAAATGGTTAAAATTCTGTTTTACTTCAGCCTTTGTAATCAATCTCGATTTTTACAAAATGGATGCAGAGAGAGTCATCTACTACAGGAAGGAAATTGTCTGCTTAGAACAGTATAAGAGTCTCAAAGAGTCTAAGCTTTCACTTTAGAAGTAAATCTAGTATTAGATGATAAGATGCTAAAATAAAGCTGCTGATCAACCTGCTTCAGAGCCGGCAGTCGCTGCCGTGACGACGCTTCTGCGACCACTGGCGTTGTCCTGATTGCTGTGGTTGCTTTCGCTGTCGCTCTCCGTTTCGGCAGCTGCCAGCAAGTCCAACTCCATGTCACTTCCTGAACGCACAGACAAATCAACATGACGGAGCTGACTGGTGTTTTCTTTCCAGTGATAAAGTCAATAATAACATTAAAGCTCTACAAAAAAAAACAAACAAAAAAAAAAGAACTAAAACTGTCTCACCATCTTCATCGTGCTCGTCATGTTGACCTTCTGCCTCAGCGTTTTCCTCTCCCTGCTCCTCCTGGTCATCGTGATGGTCTTCCTCACCAGCTACTCCCTCTACAACTTCAACCTGAGGAACAAAAACAAAGTGTGGTGCGATCAATCCAACTTTACAAAGTAACACATGTGAAAACAGACATTATTTCACGGTTAGGATAGTTTTTGCGGCTCCCTGATTACAATTCAAGAATAAATTAGGACAAAATGATAGCTTTCAAATTAGAATCTACTTTAGAGGCAACACAAAGTTATCATCTCTCCAAAACTTTCTGATTTCCTTAAGAAGTAGCAAAAATAACATAACTCATTAACTTGTACTCTAAAGTCCACCTTGCTGCACCCAATTTGCTTTTAATTGCTGTAGTAAAACTTGGCTAAAATACACCAAGTGTTTTCTAAATGAACACTGAACAAGATTCTGTTTTTATAGCTGAGAATAGACTACATATTTCTTCAGTTTCCTTCAATCAAGCCCAAAATAATAAGCAAACAGGGGGGAGAAAGTTTTGGATTTACATAAAAAATTTTAAGAGTTCATGGTTATTTTACTGTTGAGTATATAAAAAAAAAAAAAAAGTCTTCTGTCTACAATGGGACTAGCACACTGGCATAATATTCTACTAATTATGATTTAAAATTAATATTTCTTGGTCTGCAGTTACTTTTGAGCTGCTGACTTTGGTCCACATAAAGAGAATACCTGCATTAAAGAAAATGCAAGAAGAAGAACAAAATTCTAAACTGCACATTGATGAAGTATTCATATTACAACAAGCCTAAAAAGACAAAATAAAATACTCTTTAAAAGAAAATACAAGTATTGATAAAATAGAATAATATGGCTGTTTAATAGAGTTATGGCAAATGGGGGAAAGGTTCTTAGTGAGTCTGGAGGTTCTGGATTGAATATATCTGTAACAGATCAAACATGGCTACCCACCTCTTCCACATCGGCTGACACAATGTCGTCCTGCTCCTCGTCTCGTCCTCTGACGGGCTGAGACTGGCTGCTCCGTCTGGGCTGAGGGTTCCTTATGATGTAAGAAGCAACTGTTTGGATGGAGCTGAAATAAAAATAACACACACACACACACACACACAAATAAGAAAAAACTTCAAGATGTATCAACAAGTAAAATCCAGCCTCATCTTCTCCTAAGGTTCTTCAAACTGAACCGAGTCTTCATGGTTTGTGGAGAACAGAAGCTGCAACAGAAACAATACGTTTCACGGCTTCGGCCCACCTGCTGGACTGGTCCGGCGACGGCCTGGGAGGAAGCGGCTCCACGGAGAAAAGCTCCTCGCTGCCCTGAACTGCGTCTATGCTGGTGCTGGCCAGCGTGAACGGAGCCGTGGGCCTCGCTATTCCCATCCTGACCGGGACGATGAGGGACTCCGCGACGTTGCACAGCTCCTCCACCGCGTACGGCAGCAGAGCCTGGAAAACACGCCGACACTTCCCGATGGGCTGCGGGATGAAGTTGCTGTGGGGGAAAGACGTGGAAACACGTTTTTAGAGCAAAAACCTACAAAGTGAATTTTCAAAGGGTTGCTGTCAAAACCGTAAGTTTTGGTCCTACTTTTTCTTTTTGGAGGAAGCCATCTCTACGCTGAGGATGACAAACACACGAGCGACGGAGCGCAGGAACCTTCTAGTGACGGCCACCGCCTCCTCTCTCCTGCCCGGCGTGTATTTGTTCTGCAGCTCCTTTATCAGAGTCCCCAGTAGAGTGTCAATGAACTAAAGGGGGGGGGGGAAAACAGTTTCAAAGATGACCATCGTTTGAAAAAAATTTCAATATCTTTTGCATTAAAGTAAACAAAACTAAGCTGAACACACTACATGTGAATGTATGAAGAGCATATAGACTCACGGTGATGTCAGGAGCACACTTGACGATGAGGCAGTGTGTGAAACAGTCGAGGCGAATGGTGCCGCTCTGCTGGTTCAAGTACACCTGTTCTTCAGGCAGGAGGTGGGCAATTCTGCTGCTGGCACTAAGTCTGACACACGGGGGAAGAGGTAACATGTTGAGCTTACACATGTTAAGCTCAACATGTGTTGAGCTTAACATGTTGAGCTCAACATGTTAGAGAGAACGGGCCCCAGGGGGGCCCAAAGTGTGGCCCTTGGAAAGAGTTTGTTCAGACCCTGACAAACAAGTCAAGAATGATGAAAAAGGCCAACAAAATAGAGAACAAAAAGTTTGGACACCACTGCCTTACACCAAAACTGACTCCATAGAACTTAAATATTTCTACTCAATAAAAAAATAAGGTAAAAATAAAATGAAAATTACAAAAAAATAAATAATTAACAAGAGGTTAGCCTATCTGGCTAATTTGGAAGCTATTGCTTTATTTTTCCATTATTCACTAGAAAGCCATGCAATTGTTTTGCAATCAGATTTGCTTTCATCCATTTCAAGACGTTTGTATACCTAAAGTAAAGAAAAAGTAGTAAAAAACTACAGCTGTTAATACAGAATAGTATTTGTGCCCTGCATACCATAATATGTCTCATACAGGTCGAGCTGCTCTAAAAACCCAAACAACGTTCTGCTTTAATACGTACGGATCTTTGTTTTCCTGAGAACCAAACATGATCATAGATTTGAGGGCGTTCCAGTCCTGTAGGACTCTCTCCAGGGCCAGCTGAGCGAAGCGAGGAGGTTCCAGATCGTGGTCTGGCATATCAGAGTCTGAAAGAAGACGACAGCGGTTGTTTTAGGGACATAGTCCTGAAAACAAGCACAGTTTATCCCACAGGATGCACAAAATGGCATGTAGAAGAACTAAACTGTTGGTAAAACCCACCCTCTGCATTAGCAGCCTTACGGTTCCGGTCTTCTCTGATGCGAGGTGGTCGGTACTGACAGTGCTCAACACTTTGCCTGGCTACAGTCTGAACCAGGAACAGTAATATATGCTCTCCCCTGCAAGAAGAACCCCAAAAAAAAACAATGAGACCTTTCTAAAGCTACCGTGAATGAAATTTAACACCAAAAAAATATAAATATCAGGGATAGTTGGGGGATTCTATTGCGTCATAACCAGGCATAGCAAAAACCTACATTTCTGGGTGTCTGTGGCTGTTGGCAGCAGCAGAATTGTGCTTCTCACACGGCTCTCTGCAGCCTTAACACCCACAGTACCAAATTAACAGTTTTTATTGTGTGTTTTTGTTCTTTTTTTTTTTTACAAGGAATGCACCAAGCCTCATGTAAGTTGGCAAAAGAAGTGAGCCAGTGGTGAAAAATCACAGAAAAAACCCAACTAGATACCTGCTTGCTAATATACCCTTGTTAGCTTAATGGCCAACTACCTGGAGTCACAGAACACAATGGAAATTGTGTGCAACTCAAAGTTCAGAGAAAAAAAACTTCCCACAAGAAAAAAAAGACATACCAGTATACGAGATAAAACAGCCCAGACGTGGCAAAATTCAAAGATTTGTGATGAATCTATTTAAGGCCAACTCACTTTTTTCTTCAATGATTGTAAGACATTTTTAGGCCTTAAAATTTAGACATGATTTTAAGACTTCTTAATGTGCACCGACACCCTGCCTTACATAAGTCCAGACAGCATTAGGGCCATTAGCAGCTGCTAATTAATTATTTTTGACCACTTACAGCAAGAATCCTGTTTTGTTTTTTTTTTGTTTGTTTTTTTTAATAAATTTTAAAAAGCTGACCTGCTGTTTGGTGTAGTGACCAGGTTTGTTGTCGTTAGCAACCTGTAGAGCAAATCCAGGCGGGCAGCCTTCTGGCCAGCTATCAGTGTTTTGCACTTGCATTTCTCCCAACAGTCACAGTAAGCTGTAGGGGAAGTCCTTTTCAACCTGAGGCAGAATAAATGAAAATTACAATAAAAATAATTAATGATAAGCAAGGAGGAAAATGTTTCTCAGGTCCCTGCGGAGCTGAAGTGAAAACAAGAACTTACTTGC
Source organism: Brachyrhaphis roseni (assembly GCA_903066815.1). NCBI lineage: Eukaryota > Metazoa > Chordata > Actinopteri > Cyprinodontiformes > Poeciliidae > Brachyrhaphis > Brachyrhaphis roseni. Next base: position 30,441 of record CAEFZY010009209.1, on the reverse strand, counting down.
AGTCATGTCCTTTGTGACACACTCTAGCACACTCCGTGCAGCAGCAGAGCGACTCAAGCAGGCCGCATGTTCGACACTCGAATATGTCCTAAAAATCATAAACTCTGAATTAGAAAAAAATTCTATTCAAAAACAAACATGATATACCAACGCTTGAAAGTGAAAAAAAGAGGGAGAGAAAAAAAAAAAACTGTCCCTCTTGTAATGCTTTTCCCTCTGTCCTTCATGGCTGACCTGGTTAATGTGCTCCGCTCCGGTCCATGTGAAACTGCAGGTGTCGTTGCAGCAGAGGACATAAAGCGGAGAATCATCTGGGTTGGTTCCCGCAGGGCAAATCATCTCCATGAACATAGAATCCGCATCATCTTTCTCCGGGTCGGCCACTGTGTTCAAGACATTTGAACAAAAGGAAAAAAATCAAAACAAGGAAATAAGAGTCGAAACACACAATATGTTCAGACAACACCCAAAACACAACATTGTTCAAACTTTATGTAACTCATAACCTGAAATGCTCCAGATATTATCCAACTCCTTAAAATGGGATTATCATTTCTCAAAATGAGTTTTCATCCCTGCAGTAGTTTATAGTGTAAAATAGGGATGCACCGAGCCGCTTTTTTCATCTCCACTTCTTAAAACAGCAGCTGACTTACTCTTGGCTATTTTTTGAGCGGCCTCAAGCACAGTGATAGCAGCTGGGTAGGCTCTTCCACTGACAGCCAGCATGAAGGGGGTCATTCCTCTGGCATCCCTGTCAGACATGCACAGCGACATGGGCAAGAAGTTCAGAAAGACAAATACAGGAACAACAGTGGCTGTGAAGCGGATCGTTTGTCTCCTTATTGGAGAAGACGCGGTTGAAAACTCCTACTTTGCAGAGAGCAGTTCCCATAGGTGTGGCCTCAGGACGACGCTGTCACACATCAGCTTCAGGATGAGGTGAGCGTTGGCCTTCCTGTCTTTAGACTCCACCACTGATGTCTCTGTTGACGGTCCTGTAGGAAGGCAGAACGGGAGAATGGCTTAAAAATATTTAAATGTGTTGCTCATGTGGCTCCAGTTTAGATGTTGAAAAGTCATAACGTTTTATTTATCCTCACAGGGACTCCAACACACACTTTACCAGGTTAAAATATCTTGAGCTTTTTCAGCATCTGTAATAACGTTGTAGAGAATTGAACACAAAGTAGAAAGCCTTAGCCTGTTTGAATAGAAGTGTAGTCAAGGAAGAAAGTGTAAAAGTTGGTTTTGTATATGGGTGGGCAATATGGATTTAGAATTTTATAGCAATATTTTGTGCTACTATTGTGATAACGATAAAAAAAATTATGATTAAAAAGAAATACTTATTACTTCTATATAGTTGTAACTGCGTGGCAGCATTCATAGCACCGCAAACACAAATATTGTTCTTGAAAAACATTCCCATTTGAAATGGGCTTCTTAAGGACACCAATCATGAAGAAGTGTGACATTTCTCACTAAGCTGCACAGTCACTACATTTAATCACATTTTCCAAATTTAGTGATATTTATTGACTGAACAAACGGAGAAAATAGTAAAAGTAGCAATCCAACAAAACGGACAGTTTGGGAGTTTTTTTTTATTGGAGTTATTGAGACAACAACAAATCTAAATTCTTATCACGATAAGAAACTTATCACGATAAATGATAAATGCCCAGCCCTGCTACCTGTACTTTTTTCTTTTGTTCCATAGGAAATAACAAACCTGGTATGGTGGAGGTGCTGGGGCCCTGGTTAGAACCAGAGGAAGCTGTGGTGAGTGAACCAACTGCTGGTGCGAGAATGAAATCAATGTCACCATCTGTGGATGAGAAGAAAAAAATCATTTAAGATTGTTATAAGCTTATCTTTCAGAGAGCAATTATTAACTCTTGTCTAGATGCACTCACCAGGGTCCATAGGCGGAGGGTCTGGGACCCAACTTGACGGGGCGATGGGTGGGGAGACAGGGTCCTGGTGGTCACCGGAGGACGGCCCAGACTCGTGGCGGCCGAGACCTGCAGCTCTAAGAGACCTCCGCATCATCTCCCTTAGACGGAGCCTGTCGGCAACGCACAGCAGGATGGGTTGAATTCATTTTTACAGCAAGAAGTTGCTCTTCACTTGTTTATTCTGATTTAGCTAATACTGATTTAGCCGTAGCCTACCCTCTGCTACTGGAGGAGCCAGTCCTGTTTCCAGAGCTGTTGCTCGACACCACAGAGATGGCGTTGGCGATGGCCTCCACAGCAGACAGACGCTCTGCAAATGTGTTTCTCTCTGACCTTTCGGCTTCTGAAAGACAAAACTGCTTCGTCAGTCACATCTGCAGGAAACGTCCGCAGGAAGAAATGGATTTTAAAGTGACGGGAGCAGATTTTAGCCTTCAATAGTATTAAAAGATTGCCATTTCAAGATAAAACAAATATTGCGCATTAAAATGGAAAACCAGAGGCTGGAACGTGAAAAAGCTTAACCTTCTTCCTCTTTGGTCTCTTTGTTGCTAACAGGGAAGCAGACGGAGACGGCGGCGTGGAAAATGTTGCGGTTTCCGTCGCAGCGATGGCCCAGCAGCGCCCCGAGGCCCTGGCCGCCCTCGTCCAGGAGGAAGGCCTGCTCCAGGTTCATCAGATACTGCCGGCACGCCTCGTAGTCGCAGCGCAGAACGTGCTGCATCAGCGTCTGTTTCTGCAAGAATTAAGTAATTAATCGTGATTGTTCGTTTGTTGAAATAAAACTATAAAGATGTATATATACATATGTATCTTGCATTTGAGATATAAAAAAAAGCACCTTTTTTTGTAAATATTAGTGCTGCCACTAATGATTATTTTACTTATCAAGTAATCTATAGATTATTCTGACGATTAATCGGATAAAACAAATTGGCACATTCTGCAGTTTCATTTTTTATAGGATATTAGAAGTACATCAAAAGATGCATATGAACAAATAATTATTTTTTAATATGAAAATTACATATATATATATATATACACACACACACACACACACACACACACACACACACACACACACTTTTTTTTCTTTTTACACAATTTGAACCATATGAAGCAAAAACTGCAACCTGAGTAGTTCTGGGTTGAACATATGTACGAAGTTTTTTGTATTTTAAATACAAAATATACAGTTTTACCCAGAACTCCTTAAGGGGTATAGATTTAGCTTCACCCGATTCAAATTATGAAAAATCTTCCACTAAACACCTTTTGCTATCCAATCGGTTTTTCCCAGAAAAAAAAAAAGTGATTATTCAAGGCAGATATTTACCTCGACAGCCATAATAATGATAGCAGCTTTCTTTTTAATGGTGGAGTTAGACGGCAGGTTGACCAGAGAGTGCACCCCCATTCCCAGGCTGTTTATAGGAGGCAGGTCCAACCAATCAGGGTCCCGAATTCCCCCCATACAGTCTTTAGCCATGGGATAGATTGTGCCATTCCCGTCCCGGAGGATGATGGGAGACTCCTGGGGAGGACAATATAGACTAGAAAGTGTGCATTTCCTACGAAAATGCAAGTGTGAATGCTGATGCTTTTGGTGAAAATAGACAAAGCGTTTGAAGCAAACTGCTGAAGACTTGCAGAAAGGTAAGAAATAGTCCATGAAGTGTGAAAAACTCTCGTAAAAGCCAAAATTAGCTAAAAAGCTAAAACTAGCTAAAATACCAATGATAGCATAGAGGACACCACTAGCATGCTGGGTTACAGTAACATATTCCATGCAATGTAAAAAAAAAGAAAAAAAAAGTAAAACCTAAAATTTGAAAAGGACAGAAACGTTCCCCTATGGTGGGTGAATGAAATCCATATCTTTTATGGTTCCTGAGATATCAAGATTTATTTGGAGGCATCGTTTAGCACAGTGACTACAAAAAACATGCACATGCAGTATGAAAAAAGCTAATTATTCCCAGGTGTTAAAACAGCATAAAAACTGTTAAACTGCCCAACTTCAAAATGGCCACTGCCTTGTTTCCTCCATGACAGCCCTGGATGAAACTGGATGATTCATTGTAATTAATAGGCAGGACCTGACACATCCGACATTTTATATTGTAATTCTCAATTCTGCCACAGGATGGAGCAGTTTCCCTCGTTTCTATGAAAAAATTCATAATAAGCTGAATATTATAAAAAGTATGAAGGTTATGAACACCAAGAGATATAGCCGGCATTAGGAGAGCAAGCTGAATAGTATAAAAGTTGAATGGTGAAAATAGCACCAAGTATGCAGGAGAAGAAGCGCGGAGAAATTGAAGGAGCAACCAGAAAGTGTGAATGCTTACAGCTTTCACAATAATAATTAGAATACAATTGACTGAAGGAAAAGCTGCAGCTGTTCAGGAGGCCACCTTACCTGCCCTGCAGTAAAGATGGCCACGTTGCACTCGCTCTGCCCCAGGAAGGCCAGGTTGCTTGTAGGAAAGTTATTCTCCTGCTCAGCTTTGCCTGTGGCCAGGTCAAAGATGCAGTACCTTACCCAGTTACCGGTCTTCAGAACTGCATGGACTCCTGCAAAACCAAAATATTATTATAATTCATCCAATTTCCGCAACATAAGCAGACTTAACCAACCTTTGGAGTCAACATTTACAGCCAGGATTACAGCCTTCTCTGGGATGCAGAGCTTTTTAGGCGTTCGCTGAAAGCAATCGGGAACCTTTGGGGTTCCACCGGTTTTGACCACCTGAAAGTTAAAGCATCAACATATACCTGATGTTGGAAAGCTGGAGATAAAAAAAACCCAAAACGTTAAAACAGTAGAAGTGAAGTGTCTACCTGTAGTTCGTCTATCCTGAGGAGCCTGCAGTCCTGTAACAGTGAGGATGGATCAGAGTCTGGAGGAGGAGCGCTGCTTTGGTTTGTCATGCTACTTGATGTTCCGGGGAACTTCACAGCAACGTACGCACCATCCACCTTCAGCACCTGGGTTGTGATGGGAATACGTCACACTTTGAATCAAAGATGATTAGGAGAAGCTTGATTTGGTATGATTTCAACGCAAGTTCACAATGGGTAACATTTATTTTCTATGTTATGCATGAGTTTCTTTGCTTAGAATGAAAAAAAAAAAAAAGTAACAGTTGCCATTAAAACAACACAATAAAATACATAGATAGAAATTTTAAGTGACTATTTTCCAATGGCAATTGAAATGGAATCAATACTGATTAATCCTTTGCATGTTTGGTCTTCAACAGGGTCAGAATCTGGTTCATTAAACAACCAGCCATCAATCAGTTAGTTCTATAGTCATTACAGGTCATCTAATGTGAAATAAAACAAAAACAGAAAACGATTAAATTTTCTATGAACCTGAAAAGATCAATAAAAAGTTTTACACAGAGGTTTATATGTCATTAATGCAGTAGGGTTTCTCCAATCAATCGGTTCCGATCTTCTTAGTTTTGGGCGATCGGCCAATACCTGAATATGAAACCGATCTTGTCCATCATCTACACCCGCTATGGTCTGAATATCAACCATCGAAGACGTATTGTGACCTTTAGCAATTGATAGTTTCAGACACACCCACCTTCCCAACGGGAACGTTTTTAACGTCTTCCACAAACACCACCTCCCTGAGAGGCCACTGCTCCTCGTTCACCTTCTCTTCCTCCTTAGGAGCTGGGGTCGAACGTCTGCGCTCTGAAAACGACACACAGGGTGAACTTTTACTGATTTTCCCCCAAAGCACATTTGAAATGAATACTCCATTGCGTATATTAAATATCTGGCACTCCTCCATCCCCTACGTATTCCCTCCTTGGCGGTGAGGGGAATTCTCAAGTCCCTCTGACTCCCTCGCTGCACGGTTACCAGTATGTAGATATTTAAGTGTCAAAGACGCATCACTGCAAAAACTTTCAAATTATTGTTTCTATTATGGCATTCCTGTGGTCGACACAATATGCATCTAAATACTAGGCTAATAATTTGTTTGATTTTCAATGCGCAGATGGAAAAAAAATTTTACAGAAGGATTTTAACCCTTTCATCATGATGCAGCTTGATTTATTGATCCTGGGGTAAAAGTACGAGTTGGTACAACAAGAAAGCATGAGTCATTAATTGGTAAATCAAAACAATTATCTTTAAGATTAAGATTATTCCATTTTAAGATTTGTCGAGTATCTGCTGAGATATTTCAGTGAGCTGCAAAAAGATTTTTCTATGTTATGAGTGATAAAAACTATAATCAACTTTCAACTTCCTGATTTATAACTTGTAAAACATTCAACACCGTCATGAACCAGCACAAGTATCTACGTCAAAGGACTAGGACCAATGGGAAAAAAAAATTTAAAAATAAGAATTCTAACTTTTTTTCCCTCAGAATTCTGACTTCTTTCTCAGAATTTCTTCCACAAAGTGTCAGAATTCTTTTAAATTTTTTCCTCAGAATTATGTCAAAATTCTAAGGAAAATTAAGTCAATTATTTTTTTTCTCACTTTTGATCTCAAAAGTTTAAAGTCAGAATTCTTTTTTTTTTTTTTTTTTTTCCCCATTTGGCCATTTGCCCTAATCCTCTTCAGTAAGTATCACTGCAGTGACAGTGAGCTGTTGAGCCGTGGCTCCGACACACGGAGGGAGCAGTGAACGCCTCATTCTCAGTAACACTGTAAGGTTTGATAAGTTAACAGATAAAGCCTACGCTGTTAGAAAGTAGGCCAGGCAGGAAGTTGAAATACTTTTCCCACCGGTTTTAGAGCTCTTCAACCAATCAGACAAGTCCAAACATAAAACAAACAGAGTCCTTCACAATAACCGCTTGTCCCCGCCTCAAGACTGGAATACAAGTTTATTTTTGCATCCTAATGCATAATTGTGATTGTCTTGCAAATTTTCAACAGAAATGGTCAAAAACATGGCTTTTAAGTGACTGTTAATTCCAACCTGCAGGTGGCAGTATTCCATCTTTATGCTACAGCCTTACTATTGTCTAGTTATAGTGTGTGTTCGATATGGAGTGCAACAGAACCCACTCCAATCTGTCTGGTTTTTTCCTCTTTCTGTACATTTTGAAAGGGGTTAAAATATAGTAAAATTCCTTGCAAATATTTCTAAAGTAGAACTGCAAAATCATGCAAAAAAAAATGCAAAAACACAAATACCCTAAAAAGAAAAAATAAATAAATAAAAAAAATTCAAAATCTTGGGGCCATAATTCTAGATTTTTTTTTTTTGCTCAGGTTTATATCAAAATAGTCTAGCAGAGGAATAAAGCAAATTTTGCTTTCAGTAAATATTTCCTTTTTTGCTAATTTTATGAATTCCCCATACCTGCTCCTCACAGCTTCTACAGGATAAATTCTATGCAGCTAACAAATGGATGAAATTGCAAAGAGTTTTAAATTGAAATCCCTAATTACATTCATTAAAAAAATAAAACGCCATTTAAATAAGAATATAAAAAAAAACCAGATGGCCAACTTTGAAAAATTAATTATCACACTCGAGAGCTTGCCATATGGTCCTTATGATAAGATGCTTTAAAAAAAGAAAAAAAGAAAAAAAAAGGGCAGGCAGATATACTGTGAGCTGGCCACATTTGCTTCACAGGAACACATTCAGCAGAGAAAGTTGCTGATAAAAGCCTGTGCACCATCTGCTTCAAAGTCAAAGGACTAATAAGAGCGCGCTGCGAGGGAGAAACTGGTGGCGTGCCTGGGAGATAGCACAGCCGAGACTCGTGAGTTGTTCAAAGAGCGAATAGTTTATGGGTTGAGATAGCATGAGAGGAGACATACTGTAGGGCAGTGAGGCACTGCTAGCAATGGAAGAGGTATCACTACAGGTGGATGCAGGGGATGGAGGAGGACCCATCTCAGTCTTCACCAGCTCAGGCTTACTTTCCATCCTGCGGCGGAAGAAAACACGGACAAGTTTTAGCTCTGGCTTTAGCGTTACGACAATAAAACTTCATCAATTAACTGAGTGATATTTTTAAGGAAGGGACTGACTTGATTTCCTGGGTCTTTGTGGTCTTCTCCATGTTTTTGAGGCTCTCCGGTGAGCGCAGCTGGAACCTGCAGCTGTCGTTCATGTTCCAGACAGACTCCAACAGGACGCCCACTTTGGGGATTCCGGCACTGACAGAAAAGGCCACTGCACCGGCATGGTAGAGGGGATTATTCCTCAAACACACCTAGGAGAAGGCAGCCATTGGATTGTCAGCACAATGGGAGGGTGTTTTCAGATGTAGATGGAGCAATTTTGAAAATATTCACAAGGTCTCGCCCCCCCACCTGCGTTCCCACAGTGATGTTGGGTATTGAGGAGATGCCAGCACTGGACTTTGGCTTTTTGTTCTTGGCTCTCGCTTTCTCAAGCATTTTCTTCCTTTGACTAAAAGGCACAACACCCCTGCAGAAAGATGAAAATTATTTAGGTTCTAAAGAAATGTGACAAAGGTTACAGAGAATGACCGCTGTTCAAGCATAATGGGCTTTTTGGAGAAATAGTAAATGAGCTCAATTTAAACATCACTTTTCTGGTCAGAGTGGCCAATCAAAACCTTTACACTAGATCAAAGCTCTGAAGCTTTTTAAAATTCTCTTAACCAAAACGTTTTTGAGATTTTTTTGCTTTGAGAATATAATCATGTACCAGTTTCAAAAGCTTCTTTTATAGTTACTTTATGACAGTAATATCAAGCTGTAAGCCCATTTTTACTCTCAAATAAACCTGCAAATGAGCTGCAAATGTCATGTGACTTTTTGAAAAAAGACTAAATATAATTGTAGATAAATATCTGCTGTAGAAAATGTATTGTCATTTTTAAAGATTCACCTTTTTAAAATTATTTTTAGAATTTAAAATATGCAAATTTGAGCAAAAAAGAAGATACATTATTTTTGTGGGATGGAAAATTATGCAAAAGGTTGTTTTTTTGTTTTTTTTTCCCCTTAAAAAAAAGCACATATTCCAATCTAATGGCAAGAAACTTTTATCTAAAAGCATTTCACTAGTACGTTTCTTGACATTTTCTATGGAAAATGAATGCAAATATTGGAGAAATAAACTGAAAAAAACTATTAAAAACCTAAGATTATGTATTAAAATTTAGAAACAAGAAAAACAAAAATATATCTAAATAAATAAATAATGAAAAAATATTAAAGAAAAAAAAATTGCTATATCTCCAGAAACAAAGCTATATTTTTTAATTTAAAAAACTGAGTTTATCATATCTAGATTTAGAAATAAAACTAAATACCATTAATAAAAAAAATAAATGAGTAAAAAACCCAAAAAGATCAATTTTGCCCATCTCTGTAACTAACAGAATAATTATTATCCACAAAAGATAAAAAGGAGAAAAAGTGATTCTCTCACCACCAGTAGAGGCTGTTCTCCATCTGTGCACATGTGTAAAGTGCACATGAGTGCAGCGACACCATGCGTTCCCCCTGCAGCTCTGGGAAAGACTGGGCACTGTGCTCCAGCTTAGAGGCCACTGTGCTTAGTGTGTCATCCACCCAGGTGGCCACCTTTTGAAAAATAAAGCACACAAACACTCTGAATATGTAAAGAACGCATTAAATGTGCACTCTGCACTTTTAGGGCAAATCTACCTTGTTGTTCTCTGTTGCTACAGTAGCTCTGATGCTATTAGCAGCCAGTAACATGATCTTCTCATTAGCCAGGCCCAGGAAGGAAACACGAGGGTGGTGAACGGAGGGATTCTGATGTGACAGATGAGAGGTTAAAAACAAGTTTAGCACAAAAATCCATCTCAGTCACATTTTATGTAGTATTTGTTTTTAAAGTGTCTTTCATGCAGGTGGTTATCGTCCACCTGTGCATTCCTGTATGGTTCAGGCTCGCTCCACTTCCACTGATAAAGCTCTCCTTTGGAGCTCACCGCCACCAGCTCTGAGAACAGAGCTCCAATGCTCACAAACTTCACACCGTCCTGGAAGGAAAATGAGAGGTGAAGGGAAATAAGGGCTCATAAACTGAAAGAGAGGATCTTTTTAGAGCTACAACACATCAAAAACAAGCTTGTTCAGTGATGCCATTTGGCTTTTAGGGGCAGCATTTCCACTAAAAGCCAAGGCATTAAAACTAAAGGAATGTTGTCCATTACTGTTATCAAGAACGTGAAGTTGGCATGGCAACAGGCTACGTTACCAGGTGTGTTACGCTGCAGAGTGCAGGCTAGGTAACAAAACCTATAGCTTTGGAGTTCCCATGTTTGTCCATAAAGAGCATACTGACAAAGTCAACAAGATTTTTAAAAAATAAATATCTTAAAACAACCTTTTTTTTTTTTTAAAGCAGACACGGTTTAATCACAACTTGTGACTTGAGTAATATTTAATTCTTGATTTTTCTAAATATCTTTAGTTTTTTTTTTTTTTTTTTTTTTTTTTAAAAAAAAGCTCATAACTCATTGAAACGACAAACTGATTTAGACTTTACATCTAAACTCAACACTCGGACAAACTTTAGGTACCAGATTATTAAACGTCAGACGTTACTAGGGTTACAACCAGGGGTGGAAATTAGCAAATGCGGGTAAAAGTATGAAGTGGTGTGTAAATTGGAGCAACACACCCGCTGGGGCGAGCTGACCATTTGAACAGAATACAAAAAAAAGAGGAAGGACTGAGCATCTGGAGTACAGACTGATGCACATACTGTCCATATCTAGGCTGACATAATAAAAGTATATTAAATATAACTTTTTATCGACCACGACAGCCCATTGCTTGATTTTAATGAGACATTCAAGCATTCACAATCATTGTTTTACTGACGGTCAAAAACAAAATTCCATCCAACATGAGAAGATCTTTTGCTTGAGATCAATTCAGAGGATGAAGAAATAAATAAAAGCATTATTTTTCCTATCAGACCTTAAAACAGAAAATGACTGACAAATCTGTAAAGACGTGGGGTTCTACTGATGTAATACTTCGGTCTTAAACTCAGTGATGCGTCGGCAGAACTACAATCTGATCTGCTTCGTCTGACTTTGGTTGTTTGTTGGTTCCTGGTGACACATCCGGCTTCAGCCAGGACTCCTTAATTTTCTTGTAGGGCTAAAATTATTACTTGGATTAATAAGATAAATCATGATTAATCAATTAGTTGACGATTTAGTCATCAATTAATTTAGTAATCGATTAATGTTCAGAACTCCCAAGGAGGATAGTTCTGGCTTCACCTGGTTCAAACTTTTTTTTTTTTAAAGTCTTCAATTAGACACCTTTTACTCTCTGATTAATAAAAATAATAATAATAATGATAACCCACAGATCAGCTCTAGAATGTAATGATTTAAAGTCAGGCAGAAAGGGCTGAACTTTTCACATTATTTTAGAAGTATTTTTTTAACTGCAGATGCATTCATTGCTGTAGTTGTAGGAAACTACATGTTTTTAATTAAGAAAATTATTTTCTTATTTAACAAAGAAATTGACTTATTTATTTGCATTTTTATGCATTTTAAATGTCGCACAAAATAGGTTTAAGTGATTAAATGAAAAATCTGCAAAGAATACCAAATTCTTTTTTTTTAACCGATTAATCGATACTAAAATAATCATTGACCTACTTTCTTCATCACAAACAGTTGAGCACCTTTATTTTTAAAAGCACTCTCTGATTTTAGTCTTACCTTGTCGGGCCACCACTGCAGCTCCTCTCCCAGCGAGACGGGGCTCTGGACAGGGACGCTCTTCTTGTCGAGGCTGGGCTCGCCCTCGCGGCTCGTCGAACCCCGCTCCGTGTCAAAGGATGCCCCGTCGAGCCACCGGCGCTCTCGTAACCTCAGCACAGACTCACGCTCGCGCAACAGCTCTGAGTCACGCTCTAAGGGAAGAAGGAGAACTGGTATGCAATAAGGTCACACCAGTGGGATAGAAGTAAGCCACTCTCTGGGAAAGACCCGTCGAAAAAAAAAAATAATAAAATAACGTTCTTAAGAATTGAGAGAAATACTGCTTAGAATCAATGTAGTGCAAATCAATCAGTTGCAATCATGGAAGGAATGAGCGGGAAATCAAAAATATACGAAGGGTGAGTCACTCTGCACGCTCATGTGTTAAAGAGTGAGCTAACAGGAAGTGAAGAGAAGGAGAGAAAGAATGAAAGAAAGCATGCATATGGACTTAAAGTGGGCTTTTTTTGTTTTGTTTGGTTTTTTAAAGAAAATAAATTAAACTGTCTAATAGGGTCCCCGTTAAGACATGTGGGCCTGGCGGGCCTTTCTCAGAGAGCTCATAGCATTTACTACAGCCATGCAGCACACAACACCAAACATGTAGCATTTATATTCACCTTAACAAACTGAATCAAGAAAAATATGCAAACATTCAGGCAAGTTCCCTTTGTAGTATTTGGTAGACACGTTCCTATCAGAATGTAGAGGCCATTTTCTATCAATTTTAGGCTAATACAATTTCTCTGTAAAATCTATAATACATTATAGATATTATGCTATGATGATCAGCATTCATCATACTTTTAACACCTTCTTGCCTTGGGAAGCAGCTAATAATCAGTATTAGAATGAGAGAGCCTGTAAGACAGGAGTTTACTAATACTTAAGAACAAAGAAATGATCTGGAGTTCATATTTTAAATTGCCTTCAGTATCTCACCTGTATTTATCACTGGAGTTACAGATATCCATCTTAGAAAATCTAGCTAACACTAATTGAAAAAAGAAGTCAACATTTTCAAAACCAGCATGTTTTCTAAAAGAAAGACATTGCAGCTTTGCTGTACAACTCTGTCTTAAAATAACCTTGCTCATTCTGGCTTTCTTGCAGCCTGAGTGAATTACAGAAATGTCACGCCACAGAAAATACAATTTCTTCTAAATAGCTTCCTATTTCTCTGACTAGAGTTTTAACCTCCTTTCTAACGCTAACTGTGCCTTCCTCAGTCTATAACCACATCCGCACTGAAGATTGTTGGGTGTGCTGCATTCACTGATTGGAAAAGGATCGGACATGAGAGATTCCCACCACCTGATCAAGACCAAACAACCTGAAATTTGTCAAATTTCAATTTTTCAATGCATCTGTGTTAATCAGTAACGTTACAAATCACATCTATATTTTTAAAGAAAATTTCCATACACCTGCAAAACTCGAGGGTTTCATTTTGACTTAGGATGGGGAAAAACCTGCTTATTATTTTGGATTTTGAAGCCCCCACCCCGACAGAAACCAGCCATCACCAGTGCTGCCACCAAAGCCTTCCTGTGATTAGTCATTAGTGAGCTGCTGCGTTACCTCTGGAGGATCCCAGCCGTGACAGCGAGGAGCGTCTGAAAGACGGGTAGCCGAAATAGCTGATGTCCTCGGAGAACATGGCGTCGGCATCGATGATGACGCTGGGATGAGCCGAGTGGATGTCCGCGTCCAACAGGGACATCAAGTCTTCTGCGTGGAAAAAACAAGAAAAAGATCCGTGTGTAAGGATAACTGTAAAACTAGCAGCATTTCAATCATTATAACTAAATGAGGTGAAGTACGGGATGCTTTCCACAGGTCTCACCATGTTGTTATGAGCAGTAATAATGGAATGTTACAAACAAGGCAATAACAAACAATTATTTAAATAATCTTGATTAATCAAGATTAATTAAATTGATCATAATTAATCATGATTAGTTACAAGTGCATTTCTGATGCTGAGGAATAATTGGCCAAATGTGTTCCCACCTCCTGGGAGATAGGACTCGCTGGCCGTGTCGTCTCCATCATCTCCATCTTCGTCGTCACGACTCAGCAAGTTGTTGACAGCGAGGTTGACGTCAAGGTTAGTCCGTTGGAGTTCCCTGATGATGACGCTTCTCGACTTCCCCTGTAGGACAACCTGGGCCTAGAGGAAAGCACTGGTTTATAACAAAATGTGCATAGTTAATTCAAATAAAACACGTTGCTACAGAAACAGCCGTACCTGGGTGATGAGCTCTTCTGGAATGACTGATGCTGGGATGACCGGCTGTGGCTGGCTGCCTAGAAGCCCAGAGCCACGGTCCCTTCCTGTGCGGATCACTCTGGTCTGGCGGCGGGAATCGCGAGCCGCCGTTGATGACCTGCCTGAAGTACTCCCACCTCCACCGCCGCCACCTCCTCCTCCGCTCCCTCCTCCTCCTCCTCCTCCACCTCCGCCGCTGCTACCGCCTCCTGCTCCGCCACCGCCTCCTGCTCCTCCTCCGCTCCCACCTCCTCCGCTGCCTCCGTTCACCCCGGAGCTCCAGCGACTGCTGTTATACACACACAGAGGGAAACGGTCAGAAACAGCAGCCAGAAACTTAGAGCAGATGCAAATCACACATTGGGCTACAACAGCATTACATCCACATTTCTGTTGGGTTTTTTTGTTGGGCAAAATCGAGTAAGAAGAAAAACAAATGTACTTCTACAACTTTTATGTTAAAAAGGAAGCAATAAAATAAAGTTCTACTACAACCCAAAAATAAAAAGGTATTAGTAATCAATTATTCTACTGATTATTCTGACAATCAGATTTATTTATTTATTAATGGACAGAGTCTATCCATTAATCTGATTTTTAGAAAATTAGCACATTCTGCAGCTTTTTCCATTTAACCACCTCAGCCTGTTACACAACACAGAAATATATTAAAAGATGCAAATAAGAAAATAATGAAAATTCATTTTTTAAATAAGAAAATATTATTGCTTAAAATACAATAACAGCATTCTTTTAGTGCACATTTCAACATTTGTAGCAAAGGACGCTACAAATGATGTAGCTGATCTGTTAATCATTTTTCGATTAATAATTTGACCTCAGAAGGTGATGATAGAGTTTTTTAACAAAATTCGAAACAGGTGAAACAAAAACTGCCACTTAAGGAGTCCTATATCTTTTATTTATTTATTATTATTGGGGTTTTTTGTTGTCGTTTGTTTTTAATATTACTATCTTCTAGTTGTGTGTTGTTTTTGGCTCTCTTGTACAAGCACTTTGAGTTGTCTTTGGCTGAAAGGTGCTATATAAATAAAGTTGCCTTGCCTATATGGAGCCCTTTAAGTTCTATCCAGACAGACAGAGGATTTTTTTTATTTAGTTTTTATCTTAAATGCAAAATGTATATATTTTTGTAAAGTTTTGGTTTAATACAGCTCTGACTGCATTGTTCTTTCAGTAAATGGCAAATTTTAGTCCATGTATTTCCCAGTTGACGTTTAATCGATTGTTAAATTAGTTGCAGATTATTTCAATGGTCGACTAATATGAATTAATTTGATTCATCGTTTTAGCCCTAGAGCATATTGATTATGATGGTTCAAATAACGAGTTGCTTAACGAGGTAAAGTTTAGACGGTAATTCTGAATTCTATGTGGAAACAAACATATCAGGAGGAAAACCAAAATTTTGAGGAAGGAGATGGTTATCTTTAATTAAAAAAGAAGAAAAGCTACCGATTTATTTGCAGGTTGTTATTATTATTGGGACACATTTCTCGATTCCGCCTCCCTGTGTGGAGTGTAGAGCACCGAAGCCGACAGAAAACACACCCCTAACCCGCTGCTGTCCTCCAAGCACCAACCTTTCACAGGACCATATGTCTGCCAGCCCTGCCAGAACTTACCCAAGGGTGTTGCCTGCCAGTCTGCCCAGTGTGTCAGAACCAGACAGGAACCAGGGTGGATCACTGGTCCTGCCTGGCCTGGAGCTCCTTCCTGTCCCTGAACCACTGCTCAACTTTGAACTGGAAACAAAAGATGGGAGATGAGTTACAAACCTACAGCAGTCCCAGTAGGACTGATTAAAGGTTGTTTTGTGTTTTTTATTATTAGATATTTATTTGCAATCCTGGGTCAGCTGACGGTACGTTTAGCCCAGGATTATTTTATTACTCTGAAAAACAGGAGGGGTATTTTTGGAGACCAGCATGGCAACACCCTTGGGAATCAGAATTGTCTGCAACTCGATCCTCTTTCAAGACTTTTCTTTTGTAAAAAGTTCTTGGGTTTTGGGGCTGCGACTGCTTTCTCCTATTTTATGATGGATCATAATCTGTTTCAATCATTTGCTCTAAAAAAAATTACTTCTCTACATATAGTTTTGTAGTAGCAAGAAGACTAAATTGCTAATTAAACAAAAAGATTTTTTTTTTTTTAAACTACCTGACAATCTATGGAATATGAGTAAAGAATCAAATTATACAGAGAAAAAGCACTTTTGTACTAGATTTTAAGATCCTGACTGTATTTATGAAACTTTTATAAAAGATATTAAATTACGGAAGAAATCAGGCAGGCCAACCTGCCAAAGACACCAGGTCATATTTTGTCCTTTCCCGTTTTCCACAAGACCACAAGTGTGTAACACAGAAAGACTGTGACAGTTTAAAACCAACTAATTCAAAAGAAATAACCAATAAATATTCTGTTGGCAGGACATCCGTAGCAGACATTCAGCCAAATGCATAACTAGCCAACCCAAAAGGCAGCAGCTAGTAAAAAAAAATAATAATTCAAAAGCTTCAAGAGAAGAAAATATTTGAAAATAAAAAACACTCTCAGGTAGAAGCTTAAGTTGAGTCCGAAAACGGTTGAAATATAACCTTGTTTGTTTTAGTGCACAAATAGAATGGAATGACTATTTTTGTGCTAGATGGAAATCATCCTAGCAAAAAGGTTTAATTCTACAACAGAAACTAATAAATTAACGTATTGAAGAAACGTGAAATTATAATAATATATATTATATATCTATATAATCGTCTCCAGGATAGAACCTAACAAGTCTCTCACCCATCGCCACCATCCGGTTTGCTGAGCTCCAGGCGATCGGGCTGAACAGCAAAGCTGATTCTGCAAACCCGTCCATCCTAAAACACATTCAAGTCTCTCAGTGCTGCACACTTAAAGCTGTAAAGGTCACTCATTTAAAACATTTACAGACATCCATCAAGCATTTACTGCGTCTCATGCCTTCTGCATGAGACGCAGTAACTAGTAACTGTTCACTAGTTAGACTGTTCACTAGTCTAACTAGTGAACAGTACAAGACGTTACTTAAACATATTTGCAAAGCTCAATTGAAACCACAATCCAAATATATGCCAAATGCCAAAGGGAATTCTGTCTTTTAGGCTTACCTCCAAGAGAAACCCAGCGTGGTTCGGACCAACAACACACTGCTTTAGGGTGGCCTGCTCCAGCAGACTAAGATGTGGATGACTGCAATGAAAAAAAACAAAACAATTAAGAATAAAAGGAATAATGTTCTCTATCCAAAACTATTTAAAGTAAGGAAATAGTATCAGTTTAAATAGCTGATACTATTTAAGCATCAGCTTAAATAGTATCATTTCCAATACTGATATCTGAGGTTTAGTATCAGCAGAAACCGATCTGATGCAGAAAAACGGCTGAATTAATTTAAAACGATTCTTTTTGGGGGAAAAAAAAAAAAAACAGACAAATGTACTGAATTACATATTTGTAATTCAGTACATTTACAAATTTGTAATTCAGTAAAAAAAAAAAAAAAAAAAAAGGTTTCAAATAGTACTGAATTAAGTTTCGTACTCTGTACCAGTACAGTAATCTGAAATACACCAAATAGTGTAAATATGTGAACATGCACAAATTAAATACAACTTTAATTTGTGCAGTCAGTGTAATTAGAAGCAGAACAGCCAATGTAAAAAAAAAAAAAAAAGATAATAAAGGAACCAACAAAAACAAAAGGTTGGCCACTTTGGTCAAACATGAAAAAACAAAAAAACTGCAACAAACCTTTTAAATGGTTTACAAAGTGCAGTTAGGAATTCTAGATATATTGTAATAATAAAACATGACGTCGCTCAGAGCACAAAACATAGAATTAGAGTGAACAGATACAGATATTATCAGATCTTTGCATCTCGAAATTGAAATTTGACTCAACTCACCTGTTGTAGCTGTATTTATTGAGTTTCTCGGAGACTTCCCGAAGCCTGGACGTAATAAACAAAATATATCAACACAAAGCAAACAACTAAAAATTATAATAATAAAAATGTTCAGAAAATAAATGAGACTAAAAAAGCAGTCGTCCTTCCTTGGAGTTGGGCAAATGTGTGCAACTGTAACAGAGGTTACACAACCTTTAGTTATATCCTGATCTACTACATTGTTTTACCAGCTGCAGGCTGACAAAGGGCTCAGCTGACATGTTGATGTTATTATTAAAGAACTGGAAGCCTATAGCTGCTCACTCCACTCCACTCTGCCCAGGATAACAGGCCATGGCTTTCTTTACCATCTTGTCCTGATAAATATCCCCCCGCCCCTTTTTTTTTTTACACTTCCTGTCAGCTTCATGAACTTCAAATTGTCCGGAGAGTTGTTAGGAGATTCATGAAGACTTTTAGTAGCTCCGCTGTTGGGTGATCTCACACTTATTATCCCCTAATAAATCAAAAGCGTCTCAATCTCTCTTCTTAAATAAAACCGCAAAGCTCCAGAGAAGCAATGGACCAGTAAAAGTAAACCATTTTCTCTGATAGAGACAATATATAAATAGCAGAGTATTAAAAGGACACACTAGAATAATATCTGACAGAGAAATATGATTCTGGAGATCAAGTATGTAAAAGGAGTGACTGCTTCACTCTTTGCTTTTATTAACGTTTAGACATTCTTGCGCTGGAATGTTTATACTTTCCGCTACGGACAGGTTTTAAGGAATGTCATTTGAGGAGTTTATAACTTCTTTCTCGATTTCTTTTTCACCTCGAAATTCCATATGGAAATATTTAGCATCTACAAGGTACTTGAAGAAAATCTCTTGACATTTTATACACACACACGTTCAGGTAGAACTACCCTGTTGGCAATGGTGCATATAAACTTTTTCCTAATCGTTTTAGTATTTAAACAATGAATGTATTTTTATCTTAAAATTTGAAGCATTCCCACACACGACATTTGTTTTCTTTGTTTTTTGGGGGGGTTCAGCCTTCAAAACAGGTGGAAGTGCACGTCAGACAGCTGACTTTACAAAATAAGAGCACAGTTGTGATGCTGAAAAAGCAAAAAATATCTATTTAAAATCTTTTTTTTTCTAAATTAACTATTATTATTATTATTGTCATCTCTAGCAGCTGAAATCCAAATTCAGCAATTACTGTGAGTAATTGCCATGGTGGATGGATGCTCACATCAACTCAGATCAAGTTCAACAAGATACAAATGCTAACAGAGAGTAACAGAAATATAATTATGAAAAACGCTGTATGGAAAATTTTGGCAAAATACAACTCATTTCATCATGCAAAGTTCAACATTACCAAAACACTTATAAAACAAAAGTTCTAGCCTGTCGAAATAAGCAATAAATCAATTAGTTCCATGATGAATTAAAACAAGCCCAATACTTTCCATTTGCAGGATTTTATTGGTTTTCTATTTTTCTACGAAAAACTGGATGATCAAAGTATTACAATGTTTTTTGGTCTCAACTAGCCCCTTTTTACAAAGGTTGATTGCGTTTACAGATACTTCAAGATTCATTTTATTTGTTGTTTTGTTTATTTATTTTAGATATTTAAAACATCTTCCAGTTCCAGTGTTAAATGTCCATTAGAATTTAAAGTTTATTGAATTTTGGGAATGTGTTAATCCATTATTATGCCATTACTTGGACATTACTTGGAAATGGTCTCAAAACAACATTATCATTTACAGCAATAACTTGTGGGACAATTTATCACCCAGTAAAATTTGTTATGTCAGACCCATGTAGCACCAACACAGGACTCAGATTACAGCGCCAGATTATGATGCTGGATTGTAATGTTTTTCTTTCAGACAGAAATGACAAAAAGTTTCTATATCACAATTTCAAGTGTTTTCTGAAAGAAGCTCGCAACTTAAAATTGTCAAGGAAAAAGAGCGTTGGAAAACAAAACGGCCCGTTTCTATAAAGACTCAACAGATTCCCTGGTTTTGACCGTTCTTTCCTTTCACTCTGAGGTCGAGGTGACTTGTGCTTGTTGCGGCTCTGCATGAAGCAGCCTTCAGAGAACAACAGCTTAGTGCACTCACTTCCTCCAAAGCGACAAACACGAGGTACATATCAGCTTTTCACAGGTTGGATTCGAGTTTCTGTTGCGGAGGGATAAAAATACAAAGTGTCACGGTTAAACATGCAGCTGCTAACAAAGTGCAAACCAAACCGAGTCAAATCTGTCGGGGAATTTTTAAGTCATAACATTTTCTGTTTCATATGAGACTCCAGAGCATGTTGGGTTGAGTGATATTAGAAAATCTTCCAGTGGGGATAATATTGGTAAATATTGCAATATCCGTCTGTTTTCATTTCCTCTTGTTTTCATCTGAGCTGCCGTCACTCTGTGACCTTTTAACGTTTCGGGCAATGACGTTAGAGTCCGGTGTGAGCATCTGCTGCAGTGAGACTGTCCAACTGGCTAAATATTACATTAGCATGAAAAATTCATGTTCATTACACGTGGAATATATTAGCCAACATTCAATGCACCTGAGCAGTCCTAACTTCCTATGTTATTTGTGGCGGTGTTATTGTTAAAATGAGACAACGGAAACTGAGAAAACATTTGTTGTTAACTGAAGTAAATAAAAACAGTAGTTAATGGAGGAAAAACTAGAACTAACTGGAACTATATTGTCCATTTGTAAAACGAGCTAAAACATATTGAAGTTGTAGGTTTAACAAAATAAAACTAAACTGTAGCACTGGGTTATAAAAGAATATTTTTTGGAAGTTGTCTGTTTTTTTCCCCAACTGTACTAGGCCTATTTTGCAATGCTGAATCCAAAACTGGCGTCCATTTTTCTCAATCAGATCAGGTTTTTATTCTAATTTGATTTAGAGAAATCCAATCTTCTGACTAAATTGATGACATTATCAGTTCATTTCCGTTAATATTTCCAATCCAAAAAAGGCTTTAGGAGAAAAAAAAAAAAATTGTTTTCTAACAGAGCTTTATTAATTAAATGTAACAACCTTGAATCTCTCCTCCTGCTCATCACTCATTGATCCCAGATTCTCAGGAAATCGATCCATATGTGAAACAAGTCAAGCATTTTGATGCTAATGTTGCTCCACAGTTCAGAAAGTTGACCTGATTGAGCAAAACCAATGTGATTTTTGGATTCAGCTCATCAAAATGACCCTAACACAGTTGAAAAAACCCACACAATTTTTTTGACTGTTGACCAGTGTAATGAAAAACTCAAAACTATTATAACTCTGACGTGTAGTCATGGCAATAAGACAGCAGCTATATTTTATTTCTTAGCCACAATGTTCAATAAGATAGAAACCAGAAATGTAAACGCAGAGTCATCAAGACCTCCAACTTCAATAACGTCACAACATCTCATCTTCCGTTTCAAAACTTTTCAATTGAAGTACCGAGTGTTGATCTGTTTAGGATCATTTGGAATCTAAGAGTATTAAGGAAATTATATTTACATAGATACCCAGGATTACATGGATTTTTTTTTGTTTTTTAACATCCCCCCCAAATGTTTGACCAGTTCTTTTCAGGTGAGTCACAACAATCCTCCTAATCTTCCTGGAAGGCAGCTTTATTCAGTCAGTCATCTCAGACGCACCAAAATACTTCACTTGATGAAACGCAGAATTTGTGTTTTACTTCAATTTTACTTGTAAACTTGCACTTCTTTTAAATGAACCCACACAAATGTTACAATATTTCAGTCATGAGGGAAGCAGGTTTTTGAAGAACGTTACTCAAAACTACGTCAGCAAATTAAATGCAGATGTAGGCTTTAAAATTACAAGCTGTGTGTTAGTATTCATTTCTTATGCCATAAGTAAAATAAAATTATTAAAAGGTAGTGTTTCCCCCCTCACAAAGTAACCCGTACAATGAGCATGCATCAGCCCAAATTACTGCAGGGATCCAGGAGTAAACGGCTCAAATCAGTCATTCTGTAAATGACACATTAACTGTACAGGATGGAAAAAAGACAATTATTATAATGTTTGTCCAATGTGATAATCACAGTGTAATGTGATTACCAGAGTTTTTCAGTAAATTCTGAAAAGCCCCCAAAACAGTCACCGCTATATTTTCACAAACTGGTTTGACAAGGTCATCAGTAAACGCAGCAGAATTTGTTTTATAATATAATCAATTGCAATTATTGTGAGCTGCTCAGGCATACAGCTGCAAGTCTGGCTGCAACTTCTTTCTTTTTTTTTTTTTCTTACAACCAGCTTGTTTGTGTGCTTCTACTATATACACTTATTTGCACTACCTTCCAGAGTTTATATTTTGCATATTTCTGGCACAATGACAATAAAGAAATTCTGAATTCTGATTTCGAACCTTTCTTCTCGGTAATGGCGTTTTATTATTAGAGAATGATTTTTTTGTGGGATTGTGACTGCAGAAGAGAGAGAGGTAAAAATGAAAAGATTACAGGGAATTCATTTTTAAATTCTGCAAATAGATGCCACGATCCTGCCAACTTAATCCATTAACGCCGATTTATACGACCAGAGATGCTTGTGAACGCCTCTCAATCCTGATCAGCTGACCTCTCATCCACACCAGAAGTTGGAACATAGGAATTAAACGCAGCTTATGATGCAGTATTTATTGAAATCACCTGGTAAAATTAAAATAAATAAATAAATAAATAACACCAGTCTGAAGAGAACCGAGTCAGAAATAACGTTTATAAATTCAGTGGAAAATAAATCAGCTGTGAGCGCAGCGGCGAACTGACCTACTTAAAACTTCAGGATGAGTGCCTTTTTTTTTTTTTTTCCTTTTTTGAGATGAGAGACAGTCTGCTTCTTTTATCCTGACACCAATCTCACATTTTATTCCCGTTGAACTGTTTTTATGTTTTTAGATTTGGAATGCAACACAAACCCTGGAGTTTTGATTGGTTCCCCGTGAGCCCACCCCCTCGGCTCCTCATGAAAACAGCTTCTTTCCTCCGGCCCGGCGGAGAACCACCAACTTGGTACATACTGGAACCGGATTGGTGGAAAATTCCCTGTAGCAAGCTGCAGCACCCATGTCACTAAAATCTATAAAACGTGGAGGCGGTGCGGGCAGGAAGCCCACCAAACAGTGCATTCACGTGGTCTTCTGCAATTGAGATATTGCGAAGTATTCAAGCTCCACCTTCTGCAAAAGTGACACCAAAAACAAAGCAGCGGCGTGTCAAAAAAGACATCAAGCTGAGGAAGTCGGACCAGATGTTTACAGCAAACGGCTCAACTGGACCGATCCCTTATTTCAGATGGAGGCCCACCTACTTGATTTGACAACCGGAAGTTCAGTGATAGCTATGAGAAGGGTGGTGGGGGGGCGGGGACGGGGGTGATCTCTTAACAGCACATGGTGACAGACAAGCAGGATGGAGCTGCCATGCCCTCTTTAGGAAACCAGTGGTCCATGTCACCAACACACTTCTATGGCTGTTCTCACCAAAGATTGCTCCGGCAGAGCGAACCGATCTTTCCTGTCAGACTGAAGCCCAGTTAAAATGCAAAACTCTGCTTTAATCTGGCCTTTAATCTCAAGGTCAATGTGTTAAAAAAAAAAAAAGAAAGCAAAACCCTGACTTCTCACCTCTTTGTCTCTAAGTGGAACAGCTCATTAATCAGTTCGATCTCGAAGGATAGTATAAATAGATCCAACATAAATCACATGTTGAGTCGAACTACACAGAGAAATTCAAGGATCGCTTTAACGCAAATACTATTGATTAATGACTTTTTTTTGTTTGGTTTACGAATGTAAAAATAAACTAGTAAGAGTCAGAGAACAGAATATGTAGCAGCACTGTGTTATTGAGGAACTTTGCCTTTAAAATGAAGCTAGCATTTAAAAGAAATGTGACTTGATTGTGTGCTCAGATATATATAAAAAAGCAGTTTTAAACCCAGGGCTCCCCACGGTTATAAAGTCGATAACAAGATTAATGTATTTGTAATGTTGCTAGCTCTGCTTAGCCGCAGATTTTAGATATGCATCTCAGTGCGCAACGTTAGCAACAAAAGATGAAGTAATTTTTCCTCAAATATTAGTGAGAAAACGTGAAACTGAGTTACAAGATGAGAAGAAAAAATGAACCAAAGACTCTGAAGTCAGAAAATTTGCCTTTGTTATGCGCGTGGCTGAGAAAACCTAGCCAGCTAGCCTTCATGGCTAACTAACAGTTAGCAGGCGTTAGCTACTTCATTGATCATAATAATCCCCCGAACGCCTACAAAACAAATTAATACTCGTGCCCCGAGTGGATACACGTCATTTATGCCAAAAGGGTGGACATTTTAAAAATGCTCGTGTTAAAAGTCCAACATTTCCCCCCCCCTCTTGCCCCCATCCCCCAACCCGCATTGTCTATCTCAACTTTGAGTGCGAGCCAATCCGTCCAAAGAACCAAGAAACGTCCTGCTAGCGTTTCACAGTTAGCAGCTAGCTAACGAGGGACTGCTCAAAATGCCGGGCCTTCTATCATCCCAAAGGGCTCACATTCTAATCGCCAAAACCCAAAAGCAAACACATGACAGTATCAACATCGGCGGCGAACACCACGCAGAGTGCGCTTTAACGCAACCAGCCCATAAACAGTGACTTAATTTGTTCTTGTTCGTGTACTGCAACAAAATACCTGTCATTGAGCTGATCCTCGGTCCCCGGCAACGGGTGGACGACGAAGTGAATAGATGTCATGGAGTCAGTCCAAAGATCACACACAGACGCGTCAACGGTGTGGAAACTGTTATTCCTTCAAATGCTGGTACGTATGTGCGTTCATAGGAGTCGTTTAATTGCGAAAAAACCAAGAGTTTGGATCCCTGCCTCCTCACCCACATGCCGCCATCTTAACTCTACCGAGCTTCTTCTGTTAGTGTTGATAAGTGCACATGCAGCCGCTCCGCTGCTTGGAGCTCCAGCGCAAACAGGAAATGTGTTCAATTGGATCGGAGTGGCCTCGAAAATTGCCACAGGAGCAATTTGGCGGAAAGGAACACCGTCGAGCTTCAAAGTGCTGGTTCTAACCGAGGCATATATACTTCGTCTTGGTTCATATGCATTTAGTTCTCGATAGTGTGGAAGGGCTAAACTGCCGTCAGTACACTAAAAAAAAAAAAGAGTAGTTCAAAGACAGTGGTCGGTTGTGTTATTGTTTTTCTCTTGAAATAGAATAAAGACAATATCCCATACAGTCAAACGAAGAGACTGCATTGAACATTTGTTGTAAACCGCATTAGTATAGTGGTAGTAATTTGCAAACTAATCATGGCTGATTATATTAAGCTTCCTTTCATATAGTTTTCTCCATTAGGGTTGAAAAAAGTATATACTTAACGGAAATGTAGAAAAGCATAACACATGACACAAGCAGCTGCAGTTTCTTAATAGATAATATCAGCACAAATATTATGGAATGTATTATATTTGCAAAGCATCATGTAGATAGAAGAATCCAGGCAATTCAGGTAGATGGTTCTACCTCAGTTATTGCAAGTGCATAGGGGGGATTCAACAAGGCTTATGTCTCAGTCCATTAGTTTTTCATTCTCTGTATGAATAAACTGACAGAGGACTTGTACTCAGCTTTTTATCTTTTATGCTAATGACACTGTAATTCACTGCTCTACCTCTGTAATGGTTTTTGAGAATCAGATTGTCACTTTGACCAGCAGAAGCTCTGCGTTCAGGGAAGGAGGCAAGGCAACAAAATGCCATCAAGATGGCTTCATTTGAAGCTGCAGGTCACATTTGATCCAACTCCTATCTCACAGTGAGACAAAGAAGCTGGCTTTTATACTTTGGGCAATTCCAACACTCGTACCAGGTAAATGGGGTGACAAAACAAAAGGAATAATTATTTACACAAACCTAACACAAAACAATAAATGGTACCAATAAATATTTGCGTGCATGCAAATCATTAGGACTAAACTAAGATCAATCAAGGAATAAATTTAACTTAACACCTCAGAGCATTACCCTGCTTACTTGAAAATGGTATGATCCAGGAGCTGTTTAGCAGCACCTGGAGCCTTTGTCTCCCTTTGCTGCTCCAACTTGCCGTGGAGACACACCCGAAAGGTAAGACTCAAACCATTAGCAAACTCAAATTAAACCAATAGAAATCAGGAACAAACTCACATTTTCCCCAACATTTGGCCAGTCTCCCTACCCAAAAAGAAAGTTCAATTAAATGTCACAATGTAACTGAAACAAAGAACTGAAACAAAACGCATTTGGTCTGTAAATAAATTCAACATAATATAATATCAATCATCATTTATTAGGGATGGAACCCCTGGTATCCATCACACAAATACCTATAAAATGGTACAAGAAAAAGCTCTTGTTGTTTTTTTTATTTATTTTGCAGAGAAAACAGACAACAGTGTTTGGACTTTTCAATTCAAGATCAGATTACTATCCTAATTAATTCATGTCTTCTCTTCAGCTTTAGAGTTATCTAAAAAATGTGGTTGAAAAGTAAATATGAGGCGGCATAAAGAATATACAGTTAGGTCTCTTAATAGGTCATGAAAATCTACATGACCTAGACAATGGCAATATAATTACGACAGTAGGATAATGACAATATCTCTGAGTGGATAGAGATTGCAAGTTGAACCCACAACTTGCAGTCTGAAAGTTGTGGGTTTAATTCTGGCTTCCTCCTAAATTGGGTCTTTAAATTTATAGACCTGGCAAAAGACCTTTGGAGTGTTGACAAACTGCACGCGTTTCTAGGCCAGCTGCATAATTTACTACTTTTTTGTGTGATTGTTGGATTTGAACTGTGTTGTTGCTATCTTGACTAAGTCTATCCTTCAAAAGATGTCTCTCTTCTCAATAGGACAACCCTATCCAAAGTAAACAAACTAAAAATGAAAATATGTGTGTGTCTGGCCAGACAGGGCAAAGAGAGAAAATGAAACACCTTCTAAAATCATAGATCTATATAAGGAAAAGGACAAGGAGCCTGGGTTCCATTCTATAAAAAAAAAATATGTACCCTCATTTTGATCTCTTAAATACAGTCATTTTAATTCAGTGAAGCTCAGAAAATGTTTTACATGTAGTTAAATTGAATAAAATGGAAGAAGATGCAGAAATTTGCAACAGCAGGCTACCTTTCCCCAATGCTGCAGTTGTGTGTCTAGGTTTAAGTGATTAATACATTAATACATGAAACATGGGGGTGCTGTGGTGGTCCAGGGATTAAGCACAGCCCACATATGGAGGCCTTATCCTCGATACGGCTGTCACAGGTTCGATTCCTGGCCTGGTGACCCCTGCTGCATGTCTTCCCCCTTCTCTTATTATCCACTTTCCTGTCAATTCACTATCAAATAAAGGTCACTAGAGCCAGTAAACCCTTAAAAAAAACATGGAACCTTAGGGATGTGGACAGTGCATATTCTAAAAGCACATCTAGCATGCGGCTGGGGTAGAGAACGTTACCAATGTGTTAACTCAATTAATTCAACTGAGTCAAATTGCAAACTGTGGATACTTTCTGAAAATTCCAAGACCTACTGGATTTGTCATGCACCTGTATAATGAGAGTAGAACACTTGAATATAAAAAGAGTCACAGAATAAGAACAATGAAATATCTACCGTAGATTTCCCAAGAACACATTTAGACATTCATAGTTTTTGATATGGGGGGTATGGCTTCCCACACAGGGCGTCATACAGCCAAAGGGTGGTACAAGTTACCAATTGTTTTAAAAAAGTTCTCTAAACTGTGACATGCTTCTAGCATACTTGTACACAAACTAGTTTTATTGTACTTCTCATGATTGGTCAAACCTATACTAGATTATTCAACTCTGAACCAAACACAGTTTGGAGATTTCATTTTGTTTGTGTCCCTCATGTCCAACATAGATTGAAGGAAGTGTTGACAAAAACATCACACTTCAGAAAAAACATCTGTATTTGTTTCTACACCAAAGACAGATTCTATAAAACACATTTTTCTTTGTGAAATTTTGACAAGCTGAAGTAGTGGCTCACCCCGGGTCACATTTATTTAAAAAAAAAAAAAAAAAAAACGCCTGTGCATCTACAGATCAACATAGGGTCTGTGAAAATACAGAACTGTAAAGAGTAAAAAGATAAAAAACAATAATAATAATTAAAAAAAAACTCTAACAGCTTTTTCTGTTCGAGTTAATTCAGAGAAAGTTGTAAAGGTACCTGTTGTGCTCTAATAAACCCAAATTCTGACTGAGCCGTATTTGAGAAGTCACTCAGCTGCAATAAAAACGGCTAGAACCAAAACAGAGAATGCACCAATTATATAGAGGATATAGTGAAACAAGCACATTTTTATTGGATCTCAAGAAAAAGCAAAATTTACAGTATAAGGTAGCTTGAACATTAGGACCCTCTATTATGAATGGAAGTGGTTTGAGTTGCACAGAAATATGTACACAGAAACATATATATTTATATTTTCAAATGAATATAGTCCCAGAAAGATATTTGGGTTATTTTCTTACCTTTATTTTAAAAAGTTCCCTTTGTCAAATGGACAATTCATACAGGGTTTTCCATATTTTTACCACTAGGTGGCACTGTGCACCTTCTTCCATGGAATAAAAATTAGTGCCAGAAATGGCAGCTATTTCTTTCATGCACTGCCCCATGTGAGACATGTGAGGCAAATGGTGAGTAACAGTTGTCAAATACCTTCGTCTTTAAAATTAACTGCTGATGGTAAAACGTCCTGAGGGGGATTGTATTGAAATGAGAGGCTTTCTTGCTGGAGAAGAGGCAATCAGAAGCAGAAATAGAAGGGAAATTTTGTTTTATTTTTAATCTCCAACATTCTCCAATGCAGCATGACTTTTTAGTATTCATTACCTAATACTGAACAAATGCCAAGTAGAGTATTGTGTAAAACTAATAAAATCAGACTGTACAAAGTGCATTTCCTACTGTTTTTGTTTATTAGACCAAAAATATTTTCAGTTCCAGCTTTCTGTTCGAGATATTATATTTAAAATGTGACCAGTGTCATTTTTATGTCCTCTTGTTTAATTGTTTGGTGATGTGACATTACCTGAAATGATCTGAGGGATTGGATTGAGCAAAAATCCCAATGGAAAACCTACATTCAAATGATTTAACACTTCTCTTTGTAAGTATGCACGCTCCACATATCATGTAACCATCTAAGGTCTGCATTTTTCTTCCTTTTTGTTCAAAGTTTAGTACAAAGGTTAGAGATATCAGGTCAACGTCCAGCGAGTAAAAGCCTGTACCCTTTTTTTTTTTTTTACAGGAAAGTCAAACTTCATAAAAATCCAGTCCTATTTTTAGCTGCCTGGGCAGTGGGTTATCAGATGACCTGTGGTGATGTTAAATATGGATACAAAGAGATAGAGCCAGGAAACTCAGCCACCATCGGAGTGACCTTTGAGCCAGAGGAAATGTTCAAATTCCTGGACGAGATTTGTAATTTGACGATGGCAAAACTTCAATACGATTATGCAATCAAAAAGCGATTGAATTCAAACAAAGAAGATTAGGTTAAAACATTACACCGGCTGCTGTCAGTCTGGGGTCTACCTGGAAAAAGCTGTTTAACCAACTGGAGTAACACGATAATTAGCTGAAGAAGAGTTTAAAATAACTTCCCTCTGCCAGCAGAAAAAATATAATTCAGGTCTTGGAAAGGGACAGCTAATAGAAAACTGAGTCTGCCAGTACAGCGAGGTCAGCTTAACCTCCCGGACCAAGTTCTCAGAATCAGCCACATGCCGTAAATAAGGCATGAAATGCCACAATGTTTTTCACACACGGGAGTTTGAGACAAGTCAGCCATTGCGCCCCCAGAGGATAAACAGGGGTCTCCCCGGCCTTTCCAGGAAAAATGCTAGCTCAATTGGTGGGCACACTTTCCGCTAATTTGCTAATGCTCTAATAGCGGAGCTAATTTTTGGTTTAGTGCTATTGTTAACTTTGAAAACGTAGTTCCGTTGCCGCTCTTTTGCCTGCAAATGACTTTATTTCAAAACAAGATAAATAAAGGAACAAAATAGAACACTGACATAAGCAAACCAGATATAAACATACATACAGTTATCTAAGGGCGTTACAGGACATATAAATTATGTCAAAATTAAATTGGTGGTTTATGGGTGAAGTATCAAAGGCAAATATAATCTGAAATTAAAGCTGCAAGCAGCCTCGTGCGGCCCTCGCAGCCAAGCGCCGCTCCGGCCTATCAGCCACCGCGGGGGTTCCAGCACCGCCAGCCGCCTGCCACCGCAGAAGCTCTCACGCAGTTTCCAGCAGCGCCGCCCACTAGCCACAGCAGAAGCTCTCATGCACTTCACGCGCCCGTCCACCAGCCGTTACGCACCGACGCATTCGGCAGCGCTTCCCGACAAC
>CAEFZY010009205.1:0-11431 GCA_903066815.1 Brachyrhaphis roseni | reverse complement strand
TTTTGTGACCATTGGCATTTCGGAATGTAAAACAATTGTGCATAAGCTTCTGGCGGCTTCTGGCGGGTGGATGTTAACAGGTTTTAAGACCCTTAAATATTACTTTGAAGGATTTACTTCCAACTTTCCCCACATTTGGCTTTAAACAGACGTTGATTACTCCAAATCCATTATGATTAAAAAGCTAGTCAAAAGTTAGATGAGTTTAAACTGATATGACTGAATTTTTATGTTGCACTCCAAAAACACAAAAATTTAATTTCAGGTATGTACAAATCTCGGCACACTTGAAATATAAGACAAAACAAACTTACAAGTAACTTTTCAGAAAGGTACAGGAGCTTGTTTTAAGTCAACAATTAATACTGACGAAAACGTACTAGTCAGAAGTAAAATAACCTGCTTGTGGATTTAGTCCTTTAAAAAAAAATTCAACATTAAGTAACTATTGACTTCAAATAAGCTCCTATATTTTGCAGAAATGTTACCCTTAAATTAGTTTTGTCTTATTTCAGGTGAACTGAGATATCTGCACTACAAACTTGACCAAAAATACTTGGTAGGATTTTGTATTTGTGCAAATTAAAAGATTCGTAAAGGCTTAGCGCCTCTCTTTCCACAAATAATAAAGCGATAACTCACTCCACAGAAAACTACTCTTCTTCCTGTTGTGGAAATATTCACATTTGAGTGGCAAGATGTCCATTTACTAAGGGTTTTTTGCTGTACGATGAGTCTCTAATCTTACTCCACTATGTATAACAAGATATATATGGTCTCTATATATATCAGTCCCTGCTACCCAATTACTGGTAGCAGGGCCTGAGGAAAATTCAAAGAGAGTAAAAGAAAACATAGTGGAGAAAAGCCTGAGCAGCACACGATGGTAGAAGAAAAAAAATAACTTAAAGCCAAGGAGGCGAATTGTGTTTTTCAGCTCTTAATTGGGCCTGTGGGGCATGCTGGGGGATATCACAGGGAGATATCCCATCTTGCCCCTTGGTACCGCAATGATTAGATCTGCTGAGGCTGACATAAGCAGAAATACCGAGTCATGTTTGGGCTCGGATTCATCCCATCGCACACTCCTCCACCATCATGAATTATTCCCTTTCTCGTTCCTGCAAGCTTGTTCTCTATCTGCTCCCCGCGTCGACAGCTCCTGCGTCGTGTCTCGGCGTCCAGATTCACCCCTCGACTCTATCTGCTAACGTCACTACTGTCCGTGTCTCTGTCTCAGTTCTTTCGGATCGGCTCTATTGACATGTCGGGAGTACCTATCTGC
Organism: Brachyrhaphis roseni; assembly: GCA_903066815.1. Classification (NCBI taxonomy): domain Eukaryota; kingdom Metazoa; phylum Chordata; class Actinopteri; order Cyprinodontiformes; family Poeciliidae; genus Brachyrhaphis; species Brachyrhaphis roseni. The sequence continues at coordinate 10,146 of CAEFZY010009205.1, read as the reverse complement.
CACGTCGCTCTGTCTGCGTCAGAGAATTAACAGGACATTGAGTCCAAATGCACATAGAAAGTGGTTTGGGATTGCATAAGACTGGCTAACGTTAGCCTTTTGGGTCCATTCCAGAAAAAGAACCAATTTAAATTAGATTCACCATTTTACATCAGAACAGTGGTCAATATCCAGACAGAATTACTTTTGGACCTTGTTAATGACGACAAAAGCATGAGGTTTTTTTTAATCTTTCTAAGAGACATTTAACCAAATATATCTCTGCAAGTACATGTAGTTTAAACCTTGTTCGGGTAGGAGAACAAACACAAATCGAAACCTGCAGCGCACAGTTCTTGTTTTTGAACGTGATCTGTTGTGTGTTCATCCCACCCCACAAAAAGAACAGTTCAAATGGACCCTGAAAGGCTCAAAATGAATGAAACACCTGGCCGGAATCGGATATGTTGAGCTGCAATCCAAGCATTTTGGTTTAAAGCTTCAGTCAGTACAGCTAGAAACTAGCGATAAGACCTAAAATCTGGCTGTGGTGAAGGACCTGAACATTCAGAGTCACATAAAGACAGTTACAAAGTCAGCCTTCTATCGCCTGAAGAACATTTCTAGGATTAAAGGACTGACGTTGATTTTGATGATGGCGTATGACTAAATGTGATGTTTATTGCTTGTTTTCCAATTGGTGACCATATGATGTTCTTAGGATGATTGAACTGCCTTGTTGCTGAAATGTGTTTTACAGATTAACTTGAATTTAAACTTCAACAAAAGGTGGTGCACGTGTTAAGAAGCGATAAGTTTTTCATTAATGTTTTGAACTCTAGCGTGTGTAAATGAACCTTCATGTGTGTGAAATGTTTGTTACCTTGTGGGTGTGTCCTTGTAGCTGCCATCTTGGGACCCTGCTAAGGAGGAGGCCCGCCTCAAACCCTGCTCTATTATAGAAGGAGCAGTGATGAGACCTCGGCTTTGATTGGCTTCAGTAAATTGAGAAGGCAGGGATGACCAGTGTATGGGTGGACTGCTGGATGTAGCAAGAAGACTGATGGGACGGCTGCCATTTTGAACTCTGCTGTGTTGCTGGGGGCTTAATAAACCAGCTTTATTAACTGTACAGTCAAGTTTGCTGACTTTTTCTTTCCACACCACACCTCTCAGCGTAACAGTGGTGTCAGAAGTGGGATTTGAATCTTCTTTCTAAGTATCTTAGCCAGTTTAGAGCCGAGACTCACAAATGTTCCTAGCAGATCTTGTAAGACTGTTTTAAAAACATTTGAATAGCCATGTTTTAGGTTGGTAGCTATTTACATTGACTACCATATTAGTTTAGACTATACAAATATGAGCTTCACATATGAACCTTCTAAAACTGATCCATCATAACCTCTTAAGAGAAACCAAAGAAAAAGTCTTGAACTGTCCCTACAACAACCATACCCTCCAAGATGATGCAAACTTTGTTGGTTTTCTGTATTTCTCTACACAATCATCATAAAGAGAGAGATTTTATTGCTGCAGTTACTTAACAATCTCTATCCTGTCGTCCCCCAGGGGTGATCGCCTTGTTTTGTCGTCAGTATGACATCATCAAAGACAACGAGCCCAACAACAACAAGGACAAAGCCAAGAACTCCTCAGAGTGCAGTACACCTGAGCACCCACAAGGGGGGTTACTGCGCAGCAACGTCTAGGACCAACCTTCTGTCGCCTTCTGCAATAACCAACCTAAGACCTCAGGACAGGTGAGGAATTTTTACAAACTCTTGTGTCATATTGTAACAAACAGTTGTCTTTGCTTTTACATATTACCTTTATCTGCTGTAGTTGATCAAACTAACTGGGAGGTATAGTTTTGGACAAACTGACAATTTGCCAACCTCTTTCCTTTAAAAGTTGTGGCTGAATGTTTATAAAAGCTACATGTCAAGCTTTTGGACTTCACAACATTATCATCCACATATATCGTCAAAATTAAAGGCATATAGTTTGTCTCCAATTTGGCAGTGTCTTGGATATTTAAAAAAACCAAAAACTAATCAATAATTATTGATACCGACTGATATGACATGGTTATCGTGTTAAGTTTAGCCTTAGCTGTAATATTCATTTTGGTTAACCATTTAAAATAGGGCTGTGCAGTATATCACGATTATATCGTCATAGCAATATGTACCAATATTATTCCCACAGCCAGATGTTTTACATTTTTACATTTCAAGCTTGCAAAGTTAAGCATCGTGATTAATTGCAATTAATCACAGCGATAGAGTTTGACTAATATAGCATTTTTTAATTGATTGAAGCAGTTAACTATTTTCTATGTTTCTTGTTTCTTTAGAATAACTGAACTGTGCTAAAGTTTATAACTGTGTTTCTTCCAGACCCTGAGACCAACAGAAAGCCATTCTCAGAAAAAGAAAAAAAAAAAGACAAAAAAACATTGCTGAATAGATCAAACCAATAAAGGAATCTTCTTGACACAACGGAGCGAGTGCTGCAAATGTGCAAAATCAAAGGCTACAAGCAGCCGAACCGGAAGCGGTGGACTGTCGCCTCCAGAACCGGACTGTAGCCTCCCTCCTGCCGATACACGGCGGACTCTTGACCGGAGCTGCCCGATCCATACGGTTTTGTTACTCTTCGTCGGTGGCATGGAATCCCCTCTGACCCTTCCACCCTGGGAGTGTTGACTGTCGAATGTGAATGTCAAACTCAACATGTGGACGCCAGCTCCAAGGTGGCGGGAACTGGAGATCGGCTGGTCCAGGTATCAGCCAGCGCACAACTATGACTAGCGTTCATGTTTTCTGTCGGTCCATCTGCTTTGGTTCCTTTCTGTCTTGGTTCCTGCTCGTCTCTCCCCTTGTCTCTCTGTGTTGGTGTGGCTCTAATAAGCACATTGCTGTTTGGTGCTCCTCTTACTGTGATTGCTTCTTGAACCCCTCTACAGTCCCAATGCTGATTGCAGTCTGAGTTTTCTCCTTGGGTCGCGAGTATTGCATGACGAGTGTCGTCTCCGGCTTTTCTCTCTCGTTACCGTCAGTTCACATGATGCATCCGTTCCTTCGCCTCACTAAACGGAACTTTAAACTCTCCCATCAGCCCAGCAGATCACATCTGACAGGCTTATTACCCCCCACCTATATTTTGCCTGCGAGGTGATGACTGAGTTCAGCTATGATTCACGGGGAGTTCAAGGATTGACAAGGAGTGCGTCACCCGTTTCTGACTTATTGTCACTTCGGGCTGTAAAACTACCGGGCCCCGCGCGGCGTGCCAACTTTTAGAAAGATGCTGCAGCGGGTTTTGGGTGTCGTCGTTCGTCGCTGCATATTCAGCACCATATGCTGTTTGTGGTCCGCAGCAGGACGAGCAGGGAATGTGGATGGGGCATTATCCTCTAATGCGATGTAGAATTTGGCCGCGTTTCCCCGTGCGGTTTGGCCGAAGACCAACGGGGATGCCAGGAAGTGAAGGCCGTAAGAGGACACACCTCAGTCCTGCGCTGGACCCAGATCTGTCAATGAATGCGAGGTTCTCTGAGCTCCTGGTACTTCAGTAGGAGAACACAACATGAAACAGGACAAAAGTCTGACATTCAGAAACTTCATCCTTAAAACTGGGGTATGTTTCTTTATATATATATATAAAAGTACATATTTGTTAAAACTGTCAATATGTCCTCATGAATGTCCTTATACATATAATATTAGGCAAATAATCTATGAAAAGATCCATCTACTATAGCTGTCCCAAAAAAAAATTTCCGGTCTCGGTTAAAAACAACTAATCAGAGCCAGGAGGAGGGTCTTAGCGCTGTCGATTTATCTCGTGTACGTTCTACTAAACGTGAAGAAATAACTCACCACTACAGGAAAACCGTTTATCCGCCGTCATCGCCATTAGCGGCCATGCTAACTAGCCTTGGCATCCATGGCAGCCTTCATTGTGGTGAACCAGCTGTAGCGTAGCAGAAAGAAAGAAAAGGGGAGGGTGATTGACAGCGCTAAGACCCTCCTCCTAGCTCTGATTGGTTGTTTTTGACAGAGCTGTGTATTTATTCAAATGATAGAAAGTCTACAGCGAGAGAGCTTGATTTTTACAGATTACCAGCCTCACACCGTACTGTCACAACATAGTGAGAGTTTTAACAAGCATGAGGGAAAAAACATATTTTTGATGAAAATTAAACAGACAACTAGATTAAAACTTCCTTGATGGTACAATATACAATGTCAGCCACTTATTGGCCTTAAAATGCCTCCACTTTTTGTTGCAGTAGCATAATCTCACACAGAAAAATCTAGAATACTGGTGAAGCGTTTCTATATAAAATTGGGAAAGTGAAATACTTAAATATCCTTTTACTTAAAGAAAGTATGTCTTCCACTTTAAAAATGTGGTTGGCCCTGAAAGTCTGAAATGGTTATTTCTCAGGCTTAAAACACATGAGAAGCAAGTCACAATACCACTTTTGTGATATAAATAAACTAGAAATGAAACCAGTCGACATTTCTAGTCAAATATTTACTTTTGCCTGTTCCTCCATGTCCCAGAACGCCATTGTTAGCCGACTGTTATGAAGTTACAAACATCATGTAACAACAAATGTGGCCACTCTTATTTATTCTCCAATCCCTCTGCTGTAGTGCATGAAATGTGTATTGTTGCGCCACTGAAAATAGTTCCCCAGAGTAACGCGCTATAGTAAAGCCATGTCAGATTGACATTTTATGACATTACAACCACAAACTTCAGATTTTTGGGGATGATGAGATAAAATGGAAGAAGGAGCTTTTTTTTTCTTTTTTTTTTTTGGAAGCAAAAGCAAATCTTAAAGGGAGAGATTGCATTTGTTCTTAGCCTCATTTAATCAAATACCTTGAAGTAAAGTCCAGTGAAAGCAGCTGTTTTCAGAAATAGCATGATTAGTCGTTCTTACTCCAGCCTCCAAGGGACTCCAGAGCGGTCGCAACTCATGTCGCTCCGCCTGTGCCCGGGTGAGTTACCGGCACACCAAGACATTGCCGAAAGTTTTACTTGTTGTTCCAAATGAACCGTGCTCCACTGCACAAAGCAACGTCCGTAAAGAGAGGCATGAGAGAGTTTTGTGTGAAGGAAGTCGACCGGCCTTCATGTTGCTCTGGCCTCAGCCCAAAGGAACGCCTTTTGGGATGAATTCAAGCTGAGGTTGTGAGCCAGGCCCAGTCAGCGTGTGAGCCCCACAAACGTGATTCTGGCCTTCGCAGAAAAGTCAAAGCAGTTTTAAACATCTGAATTATTTTCTCCTGAAAAGAAATTGTTTTTTCGCCATTGTCAGAATATTGACAACATTTAGCACACATTTAAAATGGAAATGCAGCCAGTCAGAGAGAAGGTCAGAGGAGTAAAACAATCCACAGCCAACTGTCAGAGAACTGCATTGATTAAAGCAATAAAAAAAATAAGCTGCATTTTTATTATGGTTGCTAATAAATTTGGCGGTAAGAGAGGACTCTGGTTTTGACAAAACGTAAAAATAGTTCAACTCTCTGAAGCGAAAATAAGAATATTATCAATAAAAACCTACTAAATAGTTCTTGACAAAGTTTGACCTTCACACTTAACTGGTTGGAGCTCCATCAACGCGTTCATAGAAATAAGCGAAGGACTTCCTCAGCTAAAGATAAGGCTTCGTTATCTCCTCCTTCACTTCCTGTTTGGTTAAGCTGCTCTGTCCGCACAACCCCAACCACTGGCTGACTTCACTCTGAAAGACAGTCAGAAAAACCCCTCCAGACTAAAGTCAGCTGAGGTTCTCTCTATTAGAGATAATGAGTTCATGGCTCAGTGCTCTGCTGGTTGAGATGTCCTCTAATTATCACTCCAGATTTATTCATTCACACACATTCAGGCTGGATTTTAATACCGTCTTGCTCTAGGAGAAAAGCAGCCATTTTGTGGCGACACCGTCTTATCCTGCCCCCGCCATCGGCCCCTCCCAACACCCATCTCCTGTCCTCATCCTCCTTCATTCTTTCATTTATGACTTTACCCTCATTCTTCATCCATCGCGCCGCTCTCCCTCCCTGTCTCTTATACATCGCTAACCGTCCTTTCCTGTTTCTCCCCTCTCACCGCCCTGATTACATCCACTCTCCGAGGTTAGCCGCCGCCGTCTCCCGCTCTGCATGAGCTCTTCGCTGTCTTGTTCTGGCCCCGGCCCACCGCCTACCCCTCGCTCCTCCGCTCGTTTATCACCTGTGCGTCCTGGACTGGCTGGAATGGCCACCTCACCTGGTAACAAGTGAGGAATAATGGAGGGTGTAGAAATCAATGAAAAGGTTGAACTGAATTGACCGTTTTTCACTACTCATAAGCGCACACCTGTTTAGCGTGACTTTGAGCGGCTTCTCGAAAAAATTTGAGATTCTGCTAGGCCTATCAATGGGATTAATAAAAATGTTTAATGTGCCTATTTATCGCATTACCTATTTAGACCTACAAGCCTCTCTCTGGCGGAGGGTTACTTAGTTCAAAATAAGCGTGTCACGCGGTCTTGTACTGCGGTCAACAATGCAAAGTCAGAAACATGAATGAAAAGATGACCGAGGAGAGTCAGACTGGTGTGCTCAGCCGCAACATTTGCTATAAAAAAAAATCACTGGTCAGAAACAGGCGCCTCGCAAACAGAGAGTTTATTGACCTCGTCTCAAGTTCCACTCCCTTCTTCAGTGTCTTTGACGACATTAATCAGACACGAGCCACAAATGCAACTAAACTTCTTAAATGAAAAACACCACGATGGACATTTGAGTAAAACCAAGCTAATGTGTGGCCTGCTTACTGCAATGACAAATTATCCTTCCACTGAGGCACAGCCAGTTTCTAGTTAGCATTTTTAAATTATGTTTGAAACAAAATGGCTTCTTTGGAACCTTCCTGAATATGAAAACCTGTAATAGTAAAACATTTTATTTATATTTTGAGCTTAGAAATTTAAGCAGTGATTAATCACACAGCGCTGTTTTTCAGTCAATCGACAGCGCTCGTTTTTGCCACCAGATCCACATAAAACGTTTACAGTGGTTGAAGGGTGCGCTTCTTGAGGAGATGACAGAAGTGGGGCGCTGTGGCCGCCACGGCAGATTTAAGCAACAACAGATAAACGAGTCAAAGGGGGCGATGGATGTCGAGCTTTATCCAAGGCAAAGCCCCCGCAGGTCTGGGGTCGGAGTCAGAGGTAGCCCTGTAATAAGCTGTGAAGATTTAAAGCTATTATTGTTGCCCCGTCTGCACAGGTGAAGCAGATGAAAGCCAGACGAAAGACTCCACTCAGCAAATCTGGAGATATTTTTAAACCGCCCACCCTGCTTCCTCTTTCTGTTTTTTTCTTCTTCTTTTTTTGTTCACTGCACTGCTTTCAACATGCAATCGTTTGTGAAGTATAGAACTGGAAGAGAGATGGATTGAATGAACATGCTGGATTTTATTCAGAGACATCAGGGTAGAGAGAGTTGAATAGTTACCATGCACTTTACCTTGTGTTGATTTTGATGATCGAAATCCCATAAAATCCCAAGAAAATACATTGAGGTTTGTGGCTGGAGTAGCATGACAAAAGTGTAGATAATTTTGCCAGGCACTATATACTTTCTAAATCAAAGTGTTTAAATCCTCAAACCATTTATACAAGCAGCTTCCAGGTTCGTTGAATCCCCGTTTTGATCCACATAGCTCCGGCTCTCAAGAACCCAGCCGGCACAAGCGTTTCTTAGTCAGTTTGGAGTATTGATCAGAAGCTTAAATGTGCTAATGAATGTCATATAAATGAGGGAGTTGTATTGATCTATCTGGTAGGGACTGATAACACAACATAAAACTTTATAGTTGTAGGTTTTTTAGGTCCTTATGTGTTTCTGCCTGGATATTCGACTTCTCTTATTGGCAGAATGTAAAGAGTTTAGCTCCATTCTCTGATTCTCTGACCCAAACCCAGCTGTAAGGAATCGCTAGCATGTTTTATATATTCAGATGCATATTTTAAAAAAACATGTTTTTACACTTAGATACATCTGTGACTTGATACAGGTTATCACAAAAGGTTCCTCTGTCTTTGAGCATACCCCAAATTGCCATCTCTTTTGTTTATGCTCATTAATAATTTGATAAATGATCATTGTACGTAAAGAATTCTGTCTAAACAACAGGACATTGTGGTTAAGAAGTGAGAGCTAAGAAAACCTTTTACATAAATACTAGTGTTGATGTTAAAATAATTTTTGGTTGAGAGATAGTTGAGATGATCCAATAGCCCAACCAAGTCTGACTCTCTGTGCCTTTGTTTAGGCAAAATTTGGGTCGAACATATGAACTACAAAAATCTATATTTTAATCTGAGCTGACTGAAACGTATTGGCCAGCCTGGATAGCTCCATAGAAAATCCTGTCCTTGGAAGTTAAGTGCATGCAGGAGGCTGAAGAACTTCATTCGCGTGCCGACGATAACTTTTTCATTTTGTTTCTTGATCTATCTCAGGAGACACGTTCTTAACACCCACATCGAGCGACCTTTCCGGGTGCCACAATCAATCTGACGTAGAGGATGATAAAAGCACAAACGTGCCTGGTGACTGTAATGCTATTGAGCCTGAAGTGGTGCATTTCCTGTACAGGTCTAATCCAAGCACACAAACACACACACACACACACGCTGCGCTCATCCACCAACTCCATTCCCTATGCTGGCTGCAGTCCAAAGGGACCCATTTGAGGAGGTGGCAGAAGGCAGGTCTGGCCTAGACTGCTCAGTCACTGTCTATCTCAAGCTACAGGAGGTGGCTGAACAGCTGCTCAAGGTGAGCAGGCAGTCAAACGTGCAAATGTGGAGCTCAACACTGGAGGAGACCAAAGGGGAGAGACAGAGAGAAAGACGCAAAACTCAAAAGGAAAGAGTATTCTCGAATTCGAATTGTCACAGACGCAGAGCGTCAAAGGAAATTGTTGAACCCAGTCACTGTGTGAAGTTTGAGTGCTAACATGTCTGGCGTGACATCAAGGTGCCGTCCTACGAGGGAATCAATGACAGAAACCATTCCAGGAAAAGGACATTAGCATGATAAAGTAAGTCATTCTGCTCGTCTAATAGTATTGGACTAATTGTAATTCATTGCTCTGCTTTACGTCCATTAATGCACTGCTCCAGGAGACTTACTCTCTGTTACATCTTTCCGTGAGATGTTTGTATGGATGTATGAAACCCTCAGTACAGCTACAATGTGATTTAACTAATCTCATGTTCCTGTAATACAGCGAAGGCTCCTGCATACTCTGGCGTACTGTGAGCTCTCTTTAAGCCGCGCGGAATCCGTTCACCTCGTCTGCGGGCGGTTGAGATTTCATAGGTGAGAGTACAGATTGCCTACATTTCCCACAACCCAAATGGATACTAGCAAGTGTGACGGCTGGTTGGGTGCCTAGCCTCATTTCTAGCCTTCACACACCTCTTAGTGTGGCACAAAATGACAGTCTGGCCGATACTTGACCTTGGGACTGCTTGTGCCAACGCTCAACCTAATCAGATTGGTGTCGCATACAAAACAGTTCGATGTGGAAACACCATTTCCTGCAATTTGCTGTGCGACAACAAGTACACCTACGGAGTTATAAAATTGTACCTTTCCGGTACCTGGGCGTTCTCAAAGTGATGTACGCACAGTATGCGAGACCCTTTTGGTTCTAATAATACCCCCCCAAAACTTAGTAACCCCAGTTCCTTTAAGTCAAACTTAAGTTTACATTATTTTTGTTTACCAACTGAGGCCTACAAGATGGCCAAATCCCTCCTCCCCCCAGGTATGCCAACACTGTAGATGACAGAATAAGCAAATGTCAAGAACTTTGGATAATCCCATCAAGGCCCTTCATAGTTTAGCAAAGACTGAGGCCTTTTACTTACAGCATATATTTGTATTTTCAGTTTAAGCAAATAACCAAGAAGCATGGATTTATAGCAGAATAACAGAGTCTGTGTTTTATGTACAATCACAACGTCTGTGTTGACATTTTGATGTTCATGGGATAAAACCTGTTCATGAGGGCTAGCATGACTCTGCTATCGTTCACACACATAAATAAATAAATAAATAAATAAATATATATATATATATA